>JASPKZ010010261.1:1722500-1987500 GCA_030220185.1 Diploptera punctata | reverse complement strand
AATTTTAGTATTGTTTCTTTTCTTGTGCTTTTAAATATCCTTTTGATTGTTTTATATATATAATTAAATTTCTTAAGTTTGTTAAATAGATCTTCATTTTTAAAATAGGAGATTTCATAACCCAGGTATTTAAAATGGTTCACTTGTTCAATGGGTTTCCTCTCCAGAAATATTTTAGCTCTTACGGTATCTGGTCCCTTAAAAGCTAGGATTTTCGTTTTACTTATTGATATTTTGAAATTATATTTCTGTATAATGTTATTTAATACCCTAGGTTCCCTTTTAGACATTTCTGGTGTTCTCTCCTGGCATTGGCGTAATTGTAACCCACTTCTGAGGTTGGGGCCCCTGGAAGGCAGGGTTACGTTGCCCCAATGATATAATGGGTGATGATAATAATGGTGCGCCAGGAGAGTCCTTAATCCTAAGCTTGATCTAAGATGAATATGAAGGACGATGATTGCGATGGCCACATGATGTTAATTGTATGTTATTCGTTTCGATTATTTTATTATGCAATATGTGGGGATTTTAATTTAATGCAAGAAACTTTCGCCTTCTAGATGTGGATAATCACGCGGCCCTGCCAACAAACACATTTATTCGAATCATTATTACTGCTACAGATGTATTACATTCATTAACTCTTCCGGATACCGTTTCGGCCTTAAAGTTTCCTGACATTTGTCTTACAGATGAGGAAAAACCCCAATAAAAGCTTCACCCAGTAAACTGTCCCGCCAACCGGGGATCACGCTACCTCGAGACCACAGCGGTGGAGTCTGTTGCAATCTAAATGCATACAAATCCGGGCTCAATTGGTTATAAACATATTGTATTTTATTTCGATGTTGAGTTAATCGGTTGGAGCCTGAAACTATACATTTTGCAGACTTAAATATGCATGGATAGTACAGCACTACGTTATTCTAGAGCAGAAATCCGAAAATCCCAGGATGCGGGAACAAAGTCTTATTGTACCTCATTCATCAAGCTCCAACTCTCTGCATTTCCAGGTTACAATCTACATTCTATTAATATAAGCCACGCCGTAAGACCAACAAAATGACAGAGGACCTAAGTCAAGCGATTTCCCAAATGGGAATAAATCATACTTAATGCAATCCCTACAATAATCTATATTTATTATGGTGTTAAAGGGACTTTCTTTCTTTCTTTCTTTCTTTCTTTCTTTCTTTCTTTCTTTCTTTCTTTCTTTCTTTCTTTCTTTCTTATCTTTCTTTCTTTCTTTCTTTCTTTCTTTCTTTCTTTCTTTCTTTCTTTCTTTCTTTCTTTCTTTCTTTCTTTCTTTCTTTCTTTCTTTCTTTCTTTCTTTCTTTCTTTCTTTCTTTCTTTCTTTCTTTCTTTCTTTCTTTCTTTCTTTCTTTCTTTCTTTCTTTCTTTCTTTCTTTCTTTCTTTCTTTCTTCTTTTCTTTCTTTCTTTCTTTCGTTCTTTCTTTCGTTCATTTCTTTCTTTCTTTCTTTCTTTCTTTCTTTCTTTCTTTCTTTCTTCTCTCATTTCTTTCGTTCTTTCTTTCTTTCTTTCTTCTTCTTTCCTTTCTTTCTTGGGCGTTCTTCTTTCTTTCTTTCTTTCTTTTCTTTCCTTTCTTTCTTTCGTTCTTCTTTCTTTCTTTCTTTCTTTCTTTCTTTCGTTCTTCTTTCTTTCTTTCTTTCTTTCTTTCTTTCTTCTTACATTTCTTTCTTTCTTTCTTTCTTTCCTTTCTTTCTTTCTTTCTTTCTTTCTTTCTTTCTGTTCTTCTTTCTTTCTTTCTTTCTTTCTTTCTTCTTTCTTTCTTTCTTTCTTTCTTTCTTTCTTCTTCTTCTTTCGTTCTTTCTTCTTCTTTCTTTCTTTCTTTCTTTCTTCTTTCTTTATTCTTTCTTCTTCTTTCTTTCTTTCTTTCTTTCTTTCTTTCTTTCCTTTATTTCTTTCTTTCTTTTTCTTTCTTCTTTCTTTCTTTCTTTCCTGTCTTTCTTTCTTTCTTTTCTTTCTTCTTCTTTCTTTCTTTCTTTCTTTCTTTTTCTTTCGTATCTTTCTTTCTTTCTTTTTCTTTCTTTCTTTCTTTCTTTTTCTTTCTTCTTTCTTTTCTTTCTTTCTTTCTTTTTCTTTCTTTCTTTCCTTTCTTTTTCTTTCTTTCTTTTCTTTCTATCTTTTTCTTTCGTTCTTTTTCTTTCTTTCTTTTTCTTTCTTTCTTTTTCTTTTCTTTCTTTTTCTTTCTGTTCTTTTCTTGCTTTCTTTTTTCTTCTTTCTTTTTCTTTCTTTCTTTTTCTTTCTTTCCTCCTTTTCTTTCTTTCTTTTTCTTTCTTTCTAAAAATATTGTCCTTTTCATTCTTTCTTTTTCTTTCTTTCTTTTCTTTAAATTCTGTTTTCTTTACTTTATTTCTTTCTATTCTTTTTACTTTCCTTTCTTTTTCAATTTATTTCTTCTTTCTTCTTTCCTTTCTTTCTTTCCTTTCTTCTCTTCTTTCTTTCTCTTCTTTCTTTCGTTCTTTCTTTCTTTTTTCTTTTCTTTCCTTTCTTTCTTATCTTTCTTTCTTTCTTTCACTATCGTCCTCTCCCATGTGAGTTGCTTATTAAGGAAAGTAGGTGAAGTACTATTTTACTTTATTTTTACCAGAAGTGTTTTTAAACTTTATTTTCGATACCACGAATGTTTGATTTCATTTTGTTCATTTTACCTGATGGAGTTAACCTAAGGTCTTATCTTCCACTTCAACAGGGTTAGTAGAAACATATCTATGTATCATTGTACAAGGCGGGACACATCGTTGCGACACAGAGCGCCCGCCCGCGCGTGTCGTTCTGTTGTCGTCTGGACTATGGGCTAGCGCTCAAGTTAAGGATTCTTGGCTTTCCAGCTGCTCGACCTCCGGGGCAGAGCTTAGCTCGCCATGGCAATCGTGACGTTACCCGCTGAGATGTAACGTTACAAAATTCTCCAAGTGAAGTAGCGAAGCCATCTGCTTCGAGGTTTTGTGTATGAAATTATTTTGTATTGCGCTGTTTGGCTATTGTTGTGGTGGTTTAAATATGAATCATGTTTATGATGAATTGCGTATTTTATTAGAAACACCTTTTTATGTTGGAAAGATGGATATAAAAAGGAAATTTTAAATTGTGGGCGTCCTACTGAATATCTACAAATATGTGGTACAAAATAAGTTAAACATTCAGTTAAATGCTACAATCTTAGTATCAAACGGTAATAGTTTAAGGAATATCATTGGTTATGCTCCTCTCTCTCTACAACAGCATCTGTGGATAGAAGATTTTCTTGTCTGAAACATATAAAACATACCTGAGGAATGCTATTTCAGAAGAGAGACTTGGGGAATAATGCAAACTAGAAACAACTTCTACTCCAGTTAACGAAGACTCGTCCATTCCATGAAAATATCACCAAGAAAATAATAATTAAGGTAAGCATGTGTACAAATAATGTTTCGTATTAGCTCTTCACTTAACTTACAACTCAAATTAATAATTGAATCATCTAAATATCACAATTACATAAAAGACAAATAACACTGTGCTAACATAGCGGAGAGGATCATCCTTCGCACTAAAAAACCTGTTCACATATCGCAGCACCCCCCATAGTATAATGCAAAGCTTCCTGATTCTGACTACCTTCTCCTGGAAATCTAACTTCCTGTAAAGCGAGTAAATCCAAGGGTGATTCATCTAATTCCCTTGAACCGAAAGTGCGATTTTCGGTTCGCACTGCAGTGCCGTTATCCTCCCTGAACAGAAAGATTCGTGAACTATGCCAATATCCTTTCTCTATGCATCTATCCCTACTCTCCTTTTTGCCTCTCCTGTTGCGCTGTTTGTGCTGCGCATCTCCCCTTTTACCACGGAACGCTCAAATACGCAATGCGGATCAAAAACATTATCATTCGATCGGAACTTTGAGTTGAGACAACGTCGTCTGGAGCACGCGAGTGGCGTGGTTTGAGTTTGGTCCGGAGGACCAGGGAAAGCCACCCTGGTTTGGACTGTTGTATGAATATTGTGTGAGGTACGATATAGTTTATGATGTTAATGATTATTATTTTTTTTGTTTAAATTCCCGTAATGATCAAGTATTTATATTTGTTATATTTTTCATACACTTCAGACGTCTTGTTTATATTAAATATCATTTTTATATACGTCCTGGTTAATGTTCAAATTATTTATGTGCATGCTGCTGTTTGATATTCCCGTACAAAAACTTACTTGTTTAGGAGATCATTCTAGCTTCCTTTTTCCGTCTAGCTATCATGGTTAATAACAATAATGATACATTCAATTTAAAGTATTCTAGTGTTTTGAGATCTATTGTTGATTTATGTTTAAGTGTTTAGGAAAGAAAGATGAATCAATCTTTGCCTCTTATGGGCCCGGGCAAAGGCTTTTGATTAATAACCTTGGATGTTATGAACTCTACGCTAATATATACAACGGACACAAAAAGACGATACACGGCGGCGCAGAGCGTGGGTTATCGCCCGCACAAAATGGTAGCAGTCAGCGTGGTTAAACTCTGCACACTCTAATGGAATAGATATGTATCACAATAAAAACAAACACGAATATTTAAAATGAAACTGTCAAAATCGCAGAGACCCAGAGCCATGAATTTGGATGAATTTGGAAGCAAAACATTAGGCAAATTACATTCAAGAGAAATGGACTATTGGCGACGATCGGCAAGTATTTCGAGGAGAAAGAAAGTTAGAAAAAATGTTACAGAAGAGGAAAGTCTCTAGTAGAAACTATCAAAACAACACAACATAGATGGTTTGGATACATGAAAAGAATGACGGAAGACAGATCATCGAACATTTTTTATGAATTGTAGCCGGCAGGAAGAAGGAAGAGGGAAAGACCAAAACTAACACTTAAACAAGAAGTAATCAGAAGAATAGAAGGAAAAAAGTTTGGAGGAAGAGGCGTGGAAAAATAGGAAGGAATGGGAATTAGCTATAGAATCTTGAAATGAGCACAGGAAGATGTCAAAGACACAAATATGCCTGTATTATAAAATAATACCTGAAAATAGATATAGTGTAATATATTATCAAAAGAAAAAAGGCTGGCTTTCAGAGAATAGTATTACATTAAAATGTATCAACAATGAAAACTATTAAAAAAACTGTAAGAAATTTAAAAAGTTGAAATTCGATGCATGTTCAATTTGTCTCACCACCCTCTATTGTCTAAGATGAATTTTGGTTGCGTCTTTGCTTCAAAATGGAACAAAAGTAGTGTTTTCTTGATGAAGCTATGTAGGAATAAAGGATTAAGCTTCTTGGCATTCTGGTACATGCTGTCTTCCCTAGATCAATGTCTTGAAGCCTCAGGGCTTTAATACGGCAACATCAAAGGGACTCCAACCCAGCATTACAAGTCAGAGAAGAAAGTATCGCATTTTAAGGTTTACCTATATTTTTAAACTATATATACATAATGATTTGTTTAAGGATTCTGCAGGCATCTTATTAGATAAATTTGTCCATTGCCAATCTTATATAAAGAAATTACTTTTGTGATATTATTCTAAATTTTGTAACACGCAGTTATCACATCTAAAATCGGGTATCAATGGTTAATTATAGCTCGCGTACCAATCTTGCTAAGGAACTAATGACATTGTTACAGTCACCTAAACACAGTTCTATACAAGTTACCCGCAAGAAAAAATAAAATATTCACTTGTCCGGAGAACCGCCTATTCTGCTTACGCATAGTGGTAGGCCATGCCCTGACTACAATGACAACGTTCAAATAACTAATAATAAAGATTTTATCTACTATTGAGTAATACCATATGTGACTGACTGACATTTATAATACACTTTTGCAGCAAAATGGTTGCATTAATATTACAATTGATTGAAATTAGGGGTGTTATCTATTCTAAGTGATATGGCAGAGGAAAAAAGTGTAATTAAGACTGTACGTAAACATACATCTTCTGAAGAAAAACAATGTTATTTTTTATCTATCAAAATATGTGTGACTGACTGACATAAATGTCAACTCATCATGCTGCTAAACGCATTCATCTGCATCATTCTCTGAAGTGTGATTCCTAATTCAATTTTTCAAAATACCGTTTGGAGGGCACATTTCAAGTTATATTCTCAATAAAAACGATACAAAAATCACAATTAAGACCGGAGTTATAACCTAATATGTTATGTGTGACTGACTGACTTCATTCTGTTACTGACTGACATATCTGAATTTTATTAGGAATTTAATATTGTGAAGCTGCAAATATTATACAAATATTACAAAATATATATTTTAAAATAATATGAAATTATAATAGAGAAATAACTACACATATTTTATCATGAATAGGAAACGTACAATTTGATATGCTGTAAAAATATTAAATAAATAGTGTAATTTATTTAAATTGATTACCATGTGCCATTTTAAGTTTCACAAAATAAGTAAAATATTAATTTCCAAGTAACAAAGGGCCTTCTCTATATGCCTAATATGCATATAATTTTATTACATCAATATTAACTGATTACAATTTATCTGATGCTATATTTAATATTTCTGATGCTGTTATTAAATTGAACCATTGAAATAAATAAAAATACCGATATGGTATTTGTAGTAATCGTTCCACAACACTAAAATTAACTTTCACACATCTCAATTTTAAAGACACAAAAATGACGAAAATATACAGTATATAAATTATTAAAATTTGTATTTAAATGTGGAAAATTCTGTTATAATTCTTTCAAAACAACTGATTACAAATTACGTTGCTGACATGAGTTTTATTTTTAGACTAAACAATTGAAACAAATCTCTTACAATGCGCGAAATCTTACTTTATGACTGACGTGTCTGTTCCCAGCTGGCACACATATTACAGCGTTGTCATACGCACTTTCACTCTGTCGATTTCCAATAATGCTACACCCAATAAAAATTTGGCTTTACACTACCGGTTATACTTAATCGCATACACGCCACGGCAATGGTATTTTTTAGACAAGTAACTTCATATGATTTAAAACTGTTATTGCAATCAAGATGTAAGACTCTGTTTCACAAAGTGCAATGCAAGCACAACAAAGGAACTGTGGCAACATAGGATTATGGATCGCCGAAATAATAAGACAAACATGGCATGTGAAATGTCAAACTAGACCCTTCAAGTACACGATCGCCGACATGCATCAATCATTTTCTAACACGTAAGATTCCGCGCGCTTATTTTTAATTGCGGTACAGCACAATACTCTAGTGACTCTCTTAATAACATACATATTCAAGAATCACATGATTCGGAATTATTTGAATGCCACTAATAAAAATATAATTTTCTTTCACACATGAAACTTGTGAATTTTTCGCACGGATTGTTCATTTGTGCATTTTCTATAACATACGGCTTCAACACTTTCACATGGTGAACTCCATGAGTTGCCGAGATAGCTGCAAGATGTTAAAATCACTTTTCTAAAAATCTCTTGCCTTCCTCTACCTAATTTTGTGTCACCTCCTGAATTATTTTACGTGTTTAATTTTACTACTATGTGTCATGTGTCACATAACCAGACGCTAGAACATAGTATTTCTTCTTACGTCTCTGTCACCTTCCATCTAAACTAGGCAACATCAGTTAATATTGAGATATGCTTATTGTTCCAAAGAACTGCCTGGATATCGTTTTATTTATGGGTATAATTCTGAGAAATCAACAAGTATGGCTGCCATCATTTACTGCAATGTTTACCTTAACATATTTAAATGCTTCCGCTGACTGCCTTTTAGCTCAAATTAACACAGAAGTAGGGCCTGTAATTATTTTATGGAACAGATGAACCGAACAGTCTACCAGATTTCCTATGTTAATCCTCAGCGGAGTGCAGCAAGCAACTGACTGCGTCATGCATATTAGCAATATAAGTGAGGACGAAAAGTCAGTCAGTCACGGGACTGTAGCTGGAAAAATAATGACTTTACAAGAAAATGTCAACAATACGTTTTTGTTAGTTGTGTACAGATAACGTACAATCCAAGAGAAAATTTTAAACCATCAATTATTATGTCGTGAACAGTAATTTTTATACGTTTTCCGGGACTGACTGACCATAGCTTACAGTTAACAATTATAGGACACAGTTAAGATATCTAGAACAGTAGAATGCAATTAATATTATTACATTTACGGCTAAGGGGGGCCAAAGTATGGTTTAACAAAAAGGTTTGTGAAATAAAACGAATTAATACGAACGAATCATTAAACAAAAAATTGGTAAAATTCTGCGTGTTTTTGCAGGTTTGGAATATGACAATTTTTTCCACTCATATTATATTAAAATAATTCACATTTGAGACATTATCTTATAGAATCTTAAAATGTTGATCTTTAAGGATATATATTACGTCATCAAAATTATTCCTGCATTAATTTTAAAATATGCACCTCGGTATTATAAAATAACATAAGTTAAAATACACCTTCTTAGGTAAAATCCGTCGTCCTCAACTTATAAATATGTAATCTTTATGCCTGTAGACCTTTCAGAACACCCGTTCCATCTTCAGCAGGTCACTCTTCGCTACAACATCCAGTATGGTGGTTGATGCTGCTGGTCCTAATGTAGCTTTGTCGTGACATTTTCATGGAATCGCTCTATTTATAACAGGAAGAAGGCGGTAAGGCCTGGGCAAGGCATGCACTCTATATATCTCAGGGTTGTGGATTTTCGCCGTGGGATAAGGCGAGGTTCGAACTAAGGATAGCAGGGTACTATCAGGAGGCTCACCGAGACAACACTGGTGTCGATTAGATGATATTTATTATATCACATGTAGCACAAGACTGTTACAGTTCCAATTCCAGAACATTGGATTTAATTGGATATATTCCGGTATTTTTTTTTGTACTTCGGAATGGTCGCAGGAATGCGAGTAGCGGTCGATACTGGACCTATTTTATTAATATCGTGGCGAATCTATCGCGTTTTGGAACACTGATAATTACTGGTCTTCACACGACCTAAGGTGTGATATAACACCAGCACACTGATGCTTTTAAAATGAATAACTTTTATAACTTGCCGTTCTTGGCCTAACACATTTAGTGTATCTAATGGGTCGCTTGCCTGCGACCGGCGAAATATACGAGTCCGCACCGCAGCGGAACTTCAACAATTAATCCTGCGCGGAGTCTTATGTTAATTTTGTTCCACCCGGGAACAAATCCCGGAGCAGACTACTTTCCCGATATTCGGAATATATCCAACTCCATCTTACAAATACACTTTACAAGACCAATATTTTCATTGGCCGAACATATAATTAACATACATAAAGAACGCCTTACTAGCAGAATGATATAGACTTATGGACTCTGATTGGGCATTATGGTTCTCACTATAGTTCAACCAGAATTTCGGGACATTACATTGGTCTATGTATTTACAGGGTGTGATTTTCACACGCTGGTGAGAAGTTCATTAATTTACTGAAAATAGATGGACATAGTTTTTTTGCTACTGTCGCCATCTCAACAGGCGGTCTAGTGCTTTTTGACACACTTAAAGTTGACCGTCATTTATCTGTCTGGAAGGATGACTTCCAGAGCCGGAAAAGGGACATTACGTCTCCAGCTGCGAGGCCGTATTATTGGGGAACGATTGTCCCAGGTCGTAAACCGATTTACTTACATGTGTCCATCTTCAAAGAACTTGAGATACAATGGACAGAAATGCCTTTATATATTCTCAAGCGTAACAGATTGGTAAAAGTTTCTCACGAAACCTTTTTCTGGAAAGTGTAACTACATATTCAATAATCAGTAATAATAACAAAATTAATTAGTGCAGTTATTTCTGCTACAAATTATAACAATCATACTAATTGTTATAACTTTAGTCCGTAGTTACTAGGCAATAAAACCTATACTTCATATTCTAACAAAACATATAACACGCTACCGAAACAGAACAAAACGTAAAATACAGTTTTTGCACGATAGTGGGTTCTGTTGTACTTTCAGCAATGATGACGAATGATCGAAATTTCAATTTCCTAAATTTCGGAATTGCGAACATATAAATAACTAAATAACTATACCGTAATATTACAAATTACAACCTAGTGAGGGAAGTAAAACCACTGCCTTTATGTATATTATGCATTTACAAACATATATCCAAAAGGTAGTGTCAATATACATTATACGAGACAAATCAATGTATTTTAAATGAACTGAACTTTATTTTAAACAATATAAAACAATAAATTCGTATTTCCCGCCATTTTAACCATAATTGGTGTCACGGCCTGCTGTAATCTCAACTAAATTACTTTAGACATTCACCGTATAAACATTGGCCAGACTGTTAACGTTAGTCAGTTGTTTAAGATGAACGCAAATATTTCCAAGAAAAATATTATTTTACTATTATTTATTACTTTGAAAACACCGTCGTGCAAAAATAATATACAACGGACGTTTTTGAAGTGTTTTACAGAATCTCGGAATCGTTTCCTCGCTTCTCTAATAAACACTTCGCAACCTCTCATTGTAATATACTGTTTATTGATATATTCTAGTCTATAGTAATTCTGCCCGAGGGCAGGTCTTTCACTGCAAACATAACATTTTCATGCCACGCTTTTGCAGCTTTACTAAGGAATTATAAATGTGGTAGCTTCCCGTTCGTTAAGCTGAAAATATATAAAACTATTATTCTACCAGTTATATTATATGGGTGCGAAACATGGACTCTTACTTTAAGGGAGGAAATGAGATTACGAGTATTTGAGAATAAAGTTCTTAGGAAAATTTTTGGACCAAAGAGAGATGAACAGACAGGTGAATGGAGAAGACTACATAACAATGAACTACATGGTCTTTATAGGAAGCCAGATATAATAAGAACAGTTAAGTCTCGTAGACTGCGATGGGCAGGCCATGTTGCACGTATGGGGAATGAAAGACTTGCATGGAAGCTTCTTGTAGGAAAACCAGAGGGAAAACGCCCAGTTGGTAGACCAAGAATGAGGTGGGAGAATAACATTAACTATGATTTGAGGGAAGTAGATTATACAGGTAATGATTGGAAAACATTAGCTCAGGATAGGGATGTATGGAGAGCTTATGTCCGCGAGGCCATGAACCTACGGGTTCGATAGTGCCAGTGAGTAAGTAAGTAAGGTAGCTTCCCGTTGCTTTCCACACCGGTGAGGGATGATGATGAAAATGATAAGGATGATGATGACGGCCGGATGATTTTTGGAGACCGTTGGGCCCTAAGCTTTATGACATTTGTCTTACAGGTGAGTAAACCCCCGGAAAAAAACTTCACCCAGGAGCCTCTCCCGACCGGGAATCGAACCCGGGCCCGCTGCGTGAGAAGGCAGCACGCTATCTCGAGAGCACAGCGGTGGACAATTGATATATATATATATATATATATGGAACGTATAAACTGGACAGACAAAGTAAGAAATGAAGATGTGCTAGACAGAGTGGGTGAAAGAAGAACAATGCTGGAACTCATAAAGAAGAGGAAAAGAAATTGGATTGGCCACTGGCTAAGAAGAAACTGCCTGCTGAAGGATGCTCTAGAAGGAATGGTCAACGGAAAGAAAGTTAGAGGCAGAAAAAGACATCAGATGATAGACAATATTAAAATAAATGGTTTGTATGCAGATACAAAAAGGAAAGCTGAGTTAAGGAAATAGTGGAGAATGCTGAGTTTGCAGTGAAAGACCTGCTCTTGAGCAGAACACTATGAATATATATATGGAACGTATAAACTGGACAGACAAAGTAAGAAATTAAGATGTGCTAGACAGAGTAGGTGAAAGAAGGACAATGCTGGAACTCATAAAGAAGAGGAAAAGAAATTGGATTGGCCACTGGCTAAGAAGAAACTGCCTGCTGAAGGATGCTCTAGAAGGAATGGTCAACGGAAAGAAAGTTAGAGGCAGAAAAAGACATCAGATGATAGACAATATTAAAATAAATGGTTTGTATGCAGATTCAAACAGGAAAGCTGAGTCAAGGAAAGAGTGGAGAATGCTGAGTTTGCAGTGAAAGACCTGCTCTTGAGCAGAACACTATGAATATATATATATATATATATATATATATATGGAACGTATAAACTGGACAGACAAAGTAAGAAATGAAGATGTGCTAGACAGAGTGGGTGAAAGAAGAACAATGCTGGAACTCATAAAGAAGAGGAAAATAAATTGGATTGGCCACTGGCTAAGAAGAAACTGCCTGCTGAAGGATGCTCTAGAAGGAATGGTCAACGGAAAGAAAGTTAGAGGCAGAAAAAGACATCAGATGATAGACAATATTAAAATAAATGGTTTGTATGCAGATTCAAACAGGAAAGCTGAGTCAAGGAAAGAGTGGAGAATGCTGAGTTTGCAGTGAAAGACCTGCTCTTGAGCAGAACACTATGTGTATATATATATATATATATATATATATATATATATATATTATATGTACACTCACACAACAATGTTTGTTGATTTATCGTGTCCTTTTTTTTTTTTTCTCCCAAAGGCTACATTACACTACCTCTACACATATCGTTACAGCAATAAATATAAATTTGATTATATCATTAAATATACTAAATATACAACATATAGGCCTGCTAAAATATTCTGAATATAGATAAAATATTGCAGACAACACGTTGTTAATTAAGTTTAGTAACTAGTCGTGTAATTAACTATTTTAATCACAAAAACAAAACACTTCAACATTATTTTTTGTTAAATGGAGACTAAATTTCATATTTGTTTGCCACTCAAAACATTTTTCGCAATCTCTTTCGTGAAAAGCTCTTGACTTTTCAGGAATCGATAACGATTCTGCTACATTTGTTTGTTCCATCCAATCCAATCATCTCAGCAAAATTTCCATTCATCATATAAACATTTTCTAACAAATAAACATCGTATTGGCAACGATAAACAGACGACTTACTCAAATCAAATCACACAAGTCCTATAAACTAACTCACTGGCACTATCGAGGTTCATGGGCGCGCGGATCTAAACTCTCCATACAACCCTATCTTGAGTTAGTGTTTGCCAATCACCCGTGTATAATTTACCTCTCTCAAATCATGGTTAATGTTATTCTCCTACCTCACTCTTGCGCTACATTTTTGACGTTTTCCCGGGTTTCCTACAAGGAGTTTCAATCATGGGAAAAAACATAACTTTATAATTTTTTTTTTTTCCAAATGCCCCAGGTTTGTCTTTCGACATTCCTAGTTTCTCTCCGGGAATGACGTACTTGTAACCCAATTCTGAGGTTGGGGCGCCTGGAAGTGGGGTTACGTTGCCCCGATGATATGATGGGTGATGATGATGATAATGGTGCGCCAGGAGAGTCCCTAATCCTAAGCTTAACCTAAGATGAATATGAATTATAATGATTGCGATGGCCATATGATTTCGGGTACCGTTTGGGCCTTAAAGTTTTCCTGACGCTTGTCTTACAGGTGAGGAAAACCCCGATAAAAACCTCACCCAGAAAAACTGTCCCGACCGGGGATCGAACCCGGGTCCGCTGCGTGACAAGGCAGCACGCTACCCCGAGACCACAGCGGTGGACTAACTTTATAATATTAATTAGTAATTGTTCATAAATTAAGGACAAAAACTGCATAATAACACATGTATATTCTTCAATATGAACATGTAAAATTAGCTAAACATTTCCTCGTGTCATAATTACAAAGAATATGCACTTGTTTTATAAATAGCTATTTATTAGTTAGTCCACCGCTGTGGTCTCGAGGTAGCGTGCTGCCTTGTCACGCAGTAGGCCCTGGTTCGATTCCCGGTCGGGACAGGCTCCTGGGTGAGATTTTTTCGGGGTTTATCCTCACCTGTAGACAAATGTCAGGAAGCTTAGAGCCCAACGGCCCCCGAAAATCATCCGGTCATCATCACCATCCTTATCATTAGCATCCTCATCCTTCACTGGTGTGGAAAGCAACGGGAAACTACCATACCTATGATGAAAATGCTATGATTACAGTGAAAGACCTGCCCTCGGGCAGAATTACGAGGTGTGATCAATAAGTTTCCGGAATGAGGCCATAAACACAACACAACATTTCAAAGTTTCTATTCAGCACTGTCACCCTCGAAGTAGTCACCTTGGGAGTTGATACACTTGTCCCAGCGCTTCTGCCAATGCTGGAAGCACTTCTGGAAGTCGTCCAATGCCTTCTGCGATTCGCGCTGGATGACATCAATGTCCTCAAAACGATGTCCTCGGAGCCGAATTTTTAGCCGTGGGAACAGGAAAAAGTCTGCTGGAGCCAGATCTGGAGAATAGGCTGGATGGGGAACAGTACTCATCCTATTTTTGTCCAAAAACTGGCGGACAGAAATTGCTTTGTGCGCGGGCGCATTGTCGTGATGCAGGAACCAGTCACCAGTCCTCCATTTCTCTGGCCGTTTGCGTCGCACACTCTCCCTCAATCTTTGCAACACTTGTTTGTAGTACACTTGATTCACTGTTTGACCCCGTGGTACAAATTCCTTACGCACAATTCCATTAATGTCGTACTACGGAATTGAATTATTTAGTTTCGACAACTTTCAAAATACTGTTTTTTGATGTTTTATGGCGCCTCAACATTTCAGACCATTAGTTTTCAAATCAATATTAATATGATTTGATATTTTAACAGGAGGTGAATACTAAGAAGCACAGTAGCTTCCTTTTATCAAGGGCAATCATACAAGAGTTTTAATACTATCGATAATTCACGAGGGAAGTATAGGTCGCGCAATGGATTTTGAAGAATGTCCTTGGCCGTAAATCCAATCGGAGAGCCTATCCAGACTGCTCAGCTGTGAATTCTCTGCCTGCCACGCGTACAAACAAAACAGTTCATCTTACAAAACATGTACAGTCCATAGAGAATTATAGTGAGACGCGGATGTGTTGATTTTATATTTTAAACCATAGACTATAATTAAAATATTTTGTACACTTGCTGCCTGAAGTCTTAAAATTATAGTGCAATGTGAATATCGGGTCTTCTCAACGTGGAGCCGCTACTTATTATAGCCACCCAAATGTCTCATGATGCTGGGTGGGCACCGGTCCCATACTGGCAGAAATTCCTTGAGAACATTTCTTCCCCCATGGAGACTCGAGCCAGCGCAAGTCCCGTAGCTCTGCGCCAAGACATCTTGTCTTAATCACATGGCTAAGGCGCGGGGAAGACTATAGATGGTTTAAATTAAAGTGACATTTAGTGGTTATTTAAAACATTAACAGAGAGATATAAACTAAATATAGAGTGTGTGTGTGTGTGTGTGTGTATATATATATATATATATATATATATATAGTGAATGTACTTCCTCCACGTATAAAGATGTCCTAACTCACGGGCACTATCGAACCCGTAGGTTCATGGCCGCGCGGACATAAGCTCTCCATACATCCCTATCCTGAGCTAATGTTTTTCAATCATTCCCTGTAAAATCTACGTCCCTCAATTCATAGTTAATGTTATTCTCCCGCCTCATTCTTGGTTTACCAACTGGGCGTTTTCCCTCTGGTTTTCGGACAAGAAGCTTCCATGCACGTATTTCATTCCCCATTCGTGCCAGATGTCCTGCCCATCGCAGTCTACGATAAAGATTACCTATATTAATTCATTTTTGTAGCGAGATTTTAAAAATATTTAGCAGTGACTGTATTTGATATTCGCTAGCGAGCAGCTAGCGAGGGGGGAGTTAGCAATGACGTGTGGTCATACTTCCTATTGGCTGAGACCTACAACTGGTTAGTATAGGACTCGCATCTAAGCTCTCATTACAAATTTCATTCCTCAGGAATCATTGCTACACCTTATATAGTGCCGGGAGTTAATTGTCCAATAAGATGGAGAATGGTATGATATTTTTAAAAAGTATTTAGGAATATAATTAATAGATTTACGGAATGAAAATTTTAATAAAGAATATTAATAAAATTATTATTTAATAAATATTATTAATAAAATTATTATTTAATAAATATTATTAATACAATGAAAATAAATTATGTATTTTGAGTAATATTATCTAATTAAATATGGAGGATGACTTGCAGATATTATATTTTATTATATCGTATTTGTCGAAAGTACGATTTGAAAACATCATTAACAAAATATAAATAAATAACTACAAGTAACCCCCCCCCATAAGATGTAAGTTAGAAATAGAAATAAACATAAAGGAGAAGCAATGACAATAAAATATATGGGCGTTGAGATAACTACCTGTGGAGAACTGCAGAATGAAGTGCATAACAAGCCAATCAAGCAGAGAGGAAAGCGGGATGTTTGAATTATATTATTTGGAAAAACAAAAAGATACCAAGATAAGAATCTATAAAGCAGTCGTATGCCCACTAACTCAACATCTGCCAAGTGATCCCTTTTCAAGTATGCCCAGCATTCATTATGTAAAGAAAGAACACAGTTTTACTGATGGAATTCTGATAGCAAGATATTGATTTATATTATTATTACATATATGACGGGGTTCTCCCCGAATATTACGCTCGGGGTCAGTTAAGCCCCGCCGTGTTGATAGCGTGAAGATCACTATTGTTTAAGTGGTCTTTGGCCCGAGCGGTTGGCCTTGGTTTTGGAGGATGAATTCCACATTTAAACATGTTGAAAACACAGTAAACGAAAAAATAACATTATTTATTAAAATAAAACCAAACATAAAGAAATATCAGATCAACAACATATAAAACAACTTATTAAATTCAGCTGAAATCGCCATATTGTCAAACGACAAAATACTGAAGTGTTAAAATTCAGAGAGAGAAAACAATCATTTTAAAATATTCAACTTTGTTCATTATTCTAAGTTCTTTGGACCATTTGGTCCTTTAATTAATTCTACGTCTGAAAATGACCATTAAAGAATGATAAAAAGATTCATATTACCAATGTAGCTGCTTCCCCAGCTGGGGGACCGAGTTCGGTCCCGCCGCCGTTCTGCCTTTTCCACTCAAAATCCGGGATTTTATGTTCTTATCTTTACCTTTCACCATCCCTTAAAACTAATGGAAACCCTATTTTCTTGCCCCATCTGTAGTAATATTCCTAGTATGTCATGGCCATGTTATATAAGGTGTTTTTAACTTCTTATCCTAATGTGTTTGGGTTATATAAGTTTTCGTAAGAATTTCCTATTTGGTTGAAACTAATAAGTTGTTTTTGATATTATATAAGATTTCGTAAGTGTGTCTTCATTGATTGAAAAATATATTGATGTGAAATAGTCATTTTATAATAATTTTTTCCCTAGTTTTTTATCTATAAAACACTTATGTATATTTTGATTGAGACTTTTAATCCGCATTTAAAGGGTGAATATTTATGCCCTATTTTTTTGGTATAATACACATGTATATGTGTCTATCCTTTATCGGCTTTTTATAGTATTTTATTATTATTGCTGTTAGGCCCTAGTGTTGGCATAACACCGAAATTAACACGAATGCCTAAAATGATACTTTTCAACACGAACGCGTGTGAAGAAGGACTTGTATTCTCGATGGATGAGAAGAGAACGTCCAGACCTTCCTTGATATTGAGCAGTTTGGTGTTGCTGGTGTGCCTTTTTCCTACAGGTCTAGTAACATTCGATTGCGTAATAGTTGTATATCTGCGAAGGTCACGAGGAATAGTCTTCCTGCGTACTGGATCTACTCTCTCGTCACCTACAAACCACTGTAACACGTTTTCATTCATTAGTAATTGGCTAATTTTCCTTTAACAGATGATAGCTTCACAGAAATTATAATTTCATTCTTTAGTTTCCTTACATAACCTCATTCTCTGTCACTAATCTGAAGATAAATAGTGATATGGAAATTTCTTCTTCTTCTTCTTCACTTCCTGGTATAGGCATTAGTTGCCTGTTCCGTCTTCACTAATAGATCGGAGACCATCTCTTCTTCCTCTCGGAATATAATGTAAGATTTGGTAATCTGCTTTCTTCCATTCTTTACATATGTTCTTTCCACCGAATCTTGTTGTTAAATACCTTTTCTTTTATGGAGTAGATCTGCAGTTCTTCACAGATATCCTCATTTCATATCTGGTCCATTCTAGTGCATCCCTTTACTCTTCTTAAAATTTTCATCTCGGCTGCTTGGATTTTACTTTCTTATTTGGTAGTGGTAATCCAAGATTCGCTCCCATACAAAAGGACAGGTATCGCCATTGTTTTATAAAATTTTAATTTTGTTTGTTTATGGGCTTTATTAGCAAGCAAACATCCTGTAGGGAAACTGGACCAAAAATGAGATGGAAGAATAACATTAATCATGACTGGAGAGAGAATAATTATATAATGATTGACTCAAAAAAATTGCTAAGATTAGGGACGTATGAAGAGGAAAAGTCCGCGCTGCCATGAACCTCCTGGTTCTATAGAATCAGTGAGTTAGTCCCTTCATAGGTATTTTTACGTGCCCCACGCCGTGTGACCGAGACTTGTACCGCAGGAGTTTTTCCTTAAATGAATCGTTCCTGTGGTCGCCCATTGTCTGGAATTTAGGTTAAATTACGTTTTAAGGGCTCTCTTGGTGATTCATTATCATATATCACCCACAGTAGTATTGAATTATTGCAACTCCGCTATCCTGAAGCCACAATCTCAAAAATGGGTTACAATTTCGCCAATTCCAAGAGAGAATGCCACAAATGTCACAAGACAACCTATTGGTACTGGACAAAAAAAACATATAAGGCTAAAGAGTGATTATGATGGCCACATGATGTTCGGGGACTATTTGGCTATAAAGGTTCCCAGAATGTATGTACACTTGAGGACAAACTCTGAGAAACCTTACCTAGGACACGTTTCCCGACCGGGGATCGAACACTAGCCCATTATCCATCCATAGTAATTCTGCCCGAAGGCAGGTCCTTCACTGCAATCATAGCATTTTGATGCTATGCTTGCAGCTTTACTATGGAATTGTAGGTGTGGTAGCTTCCCGTTGCTTTCCACACCGGTGAAGGATGATGATGATGATAATGATAAGGATGATGATGATGATGGCCATATGATTTCGGGGACCGTTTGGGACTTCAATTTTTCCTGACATTTCTCTTACAGGTGAGGAAAAACCCCGGATAAAAACCTCACCCAGAAAAACTGTCCCGAACGGGGATCGAACCCGGGCCAGCTGCGTGACAAGGCAGCACGCTACCTCGAGACCACGGCTGTGGACTAGTCCATCATAACCGATGCAATTTAACATACCTAGTTTAATTTTTCTTTATTATTTCAAATTTCCTACCATAAGATTACTTATTTTCATGTACGAGTTTCAGCCAAATGCTGTGATCTGGGTATAATGTCGTTTGTCTGAGACGGAGTTAGTCCGGTTTCGACACCAGGGCGAGATAAGCTCCCTTCGTGAGTTTTTTTCGGGGTATTCCTTACATGATGGTAAATATTAAGGCCGAAATTATCATAAGTAATGCCACGAGTGATTTCCAAATTATCGATAAATTCACGACTCACGAAGTGAGGAGTGAATTTATCTAGAGAATTTGGAAATCAAGAATGGCATTTGTTAGGACTATTTAACGAATAAAATTAAGCTCTTTACTAAAAATAATTATTTGAATATAGTTACCGGTGTTTTAAAATATGTAGCCTATATAGTTAATCTAAAGGGCGATGTTTGAAAACAAATCAGAAATGTGAGGTTATGTATATTCACTGCAACTCGATCATATTATTTATTGCCAAATAAGATCGCAATATTGTAAGAATGCACTCTAGTGGAGAAATAATGAAACACATCAACATTATAGGTTAATCATTTATATTTTGAATAAACAACGCAGTAAAATCACTGAATCTATTCATTATTTTTCTATATTCAATGTATTTGTTAGGGAAAAATAATGGTCTAACCTGTTCAGAATATTAAAAAAAGGAGGAGCTTTCTTTATCACAAAAGCAGGAGCTGATAAAGAGAAATCGATAAAGAGCGACTGTCATTGGTGTAAAACAGAATTCATTGAAACGTGATTGGTCATTGACTACCATTTGCGACATGAGTTAAATAGTCACCGAACATCATTTGACCTTTAAAAGGTAAAGTGATCCCACAACAGGCCCACTTTTTCTAGACATCGGCACTTGATGTCAGCTGGGTTGTCAATCCTGCGTGACGGCCAGCCTTACCCCAGAAAAGCGCCTGGTACTTATTTCCGTTAGAGGTTGAGTCGGCCACGGGGTCATGGTGCCACCAGAAGGTTTGGATCAGTTTAAGAATCCTGACCCAACCGGGACTCAACCCTCGACCCTCCGGTTTGTAGCGCACTGCCTTAACCACTACGCTGCGGCGTATCCCATTTGACCATTAATATTAATTTTATAATTCTCGCCTTGTTTGGTATGAATGAGAAATAATGTTTCTTGTCTAATTGTTCGGGTTGTCTTGAAGGTTTCATGGCTATGAGACGATCAGTCATGTCCTTATATAGTAAAAAAAAAAGTATGCGTATGTTCCAGAGTTTGAAAATTCTCTTCTGACAGGTTGTGTCCTGTAAGGTTCGGGAGGCCAACGTAAAAGTACGAGTACCTACAGATGGAGAGATTAATCTAAGGAAAATAAAGAAAGAATATTCAAATTAATTTTTAATAGTGTTTAGTCAGTTCTCAAAATTATAAAATTATTATATCGTGGCAAAAACATTAAAAAATAATTTCACTAATTAAGTTTACCGCTGTGGTCTGCAGGTAACGTGCTGCCTTGTCACGCAGCGGGCTCGGGTTCGGTTCCCGGTCGTGTCAGGCTCCTGGGTGAGGTTTCTCGGGGTTTTTCCTCACTTGTAAGACAAATGTCAGGACGCTTAGGACCCAACGGTCCCCAAAATCATCCGGCCATCATCATCATCATCCTTATAATTATAATTATCATCCATCACCGGTGTGGAAAGCAACGGGAAGCTACCACACCTATAATTCTCTAGTAAAGCTGCAAAGCATAGCATGAAAATGCTATGATTAAAGTGAAAGACTGCCTTCAGGCAGAATTGCTATGGATGGATGGATCACTAATTAAATTAACATTAAATATACACAACAATGAAATTTTTAACAAATGTCCTCCACCCGAGTCCAAATTTCAACTCTCGGTCACTCAATATGGGATTCAACGCCCAGTTGGTAGATGAAGAATAAGATTGAATAATAATAATAATAATAATAATAATAATAATAATAATAATAATAATAATAATAATAATAATAATAATAGTAATAATAATAATAGTAATAATAATAATAGTAATAATATTAGTAATAATAATAATAATAATAATTATAGTAATAATAATAATAATAATTATAGTAATAATAATAATAATAATTATAGTAATAATAATAATAATAATAATAATAATAATAGTAATAATAATAATAATAATAAAGGTAGAGCAATAACAGCAATGATGAATGGTGTCTTATGGAACAGACATACAACCAGGAAGAATAAGTTACAAATATATAATTCAATAGTGAGAAGTACTGTCACATATGGAGCTGAAGTTTGGAAATTCAACAAAAACTTATGTCGATGGAAATGGATTTCTTGAGGAGAGCAGCAAGATGTTCTAAATTAGACAAAATAAGAAATACTGTCATAAGATAAAAAAATGAATATTGGTTATTCAATAGTAGATTATATACGGTATAAGCAATTAAATTGGTATGGGCACGTACGACGAACGTAAGAAGAAAGATTACCCAGGAAAACATTGGAATGGTGTCCACCTGGAAGAAGGAGGAGAGGAAGACCTAGAAACTCGTGGATGCAGGAAATAAGAACTGGAATGAGAGCAAGAGGCCTGAAGTAAGAATAATTAAAATAATAAACCCATTAAAATTGATTGTATATGAAAATAATATTAATGGGGCGATTTTTTTAATAGTTATGAGAATAAAACAGAATGAGGTGGGATAATAACATTAACTATGATTTGAGGGAAGTAGATTATACAGGGAATGATTGGAAAGCATTAGCTCAGGATAGGGATGTATGGAGACCTTATGTCCGTGCGGCCATGGACCTACGGGTTCGATAGTGCCAGTGAGTAAGTAAGTAAGTATGAGAATAAAACAATTATTCCATCTTAGGAGGACATGGATTGGATGGAGAGAGACGAGTGAAGAAGAAAAATAAAACTTTAGGTACAGAAAGATGTGTAAACATTAAAATTCTGTATATAAATAAATAAATAAATAAATAAATAAAATAACAGTAACCATGATTTTAGGTAAGTACATTATTCAGGTATGATTGGAAAACTTAACTCAGGATAGAGATGTATGGAGAGCTTATGTCCGCGTGACCATGAACCTACGGGTTCGATAGTGCCAATGAGTTAGTTGGTTAGTTATATATTCTTCCAAAGGCTGTAGGTAACATTTTAACATGTATAATGCTACTTGATTCCTCATATAGATTAACGAAATTCCTTTGTTATCTTTAATTAATTTATACAGTCGCCATGTCATATAATATCAACCCAAACCCGCCAGCATATTAAAAAAATCATCTACATAATATATTTAGGAGTTTTTTTCAACATTTGTAATATGCAATAGCAGAAATTAATAATTAATTCTTACCTTGAAAAACTTAAAATGGCCATTTTCATAGATATCACAAATAAACCCTTCTTCGCACAAATAATAAAATAAACTGGCCTTAAACTCGTCAAAGTTGATGAGAGGAAGAATTTTAAATATTTTAAGTTCGAGGGCAGCACCAATTAAATAAGATATTAACAGGGTCCACTCAAACCGAAGGGTCCACATTATCCGAACTTCCTCTGTATTGTCAGAGGAAATGCTTGGCACGTTTATATTTAACTGATTTTTAATTGGGGAGTCCTATAGATGTTTAAGCGTTTATAAATGAGATTTAAAACAAAAAATAATTGAAAGGAAAGTCTACAAAAAACACCAGATTACGTTTATATAATACCTTTGGTTAGACCAGCGTTGACCTATGGTAGTGAAGCATGGACACTAAAAAGACATCATGAAAGCAGAATAACGGCTTGTGAAACGAGATTCATGCGCAGAACAGCGGGTTACACCAGATGGGATCGGAAAAGGAACACCGATATCTTAAAAGAATTGAAGACTACGCCAATTTTGGAATATATTAAACAGTACCAACTAAATTGGAAACACCATCTAGAAAGAATGAGTTCAAATCGGATCCCCAAAACTGTTTATAATTATATACCAAGAGGACGAAGATCACTGGGCCGTCCCATGAAACGCTGGAGGGAAAATTTTGTATAGGATCGTAACAGGCCTTGGTATAATACTTGGAAGGAAGAAGAAGAAGAGGAAGAAGAAGGAAAGTGTATGAACCTTATAAAGATTGTACGTTACTTAGGCAATATATGTGGTGCAAGAGGAAGAAACCAGTTTGATGACGTTACTCAGTAATTCTAGAGGTCACGTCATGTGTTTCCTTTTCCCCCCAACGCAACTCCTGGAATTACCCTACGAATGTTGTTCAATAAGATAATGTTAAAGATCCTCAGTTAGAATTGTGTATGTGTGTGGTTAACGCTACAATACTGCTTCTCTCCAGCTCAGCGATTGATACACAAGAACACAGCATAAACAATGTTGCACATCGCTACCTCACTTCTCATCAGCATGTATTGCTTCTTAGCCATCACACAAGGAGCGTCGCGCCATCAAGTTGGAGAAATTGTAAATAGTACTTGGGTTTACAATGGATCGATTTATAAAACCTATGAAAAACTGAAAATGTCTGTAACGGAAACTTACCCCATAGGTTGGACGATATCTGAAATTAAGTCGAATTTTACATGGTCTAAGAATGGTTACGGAAATGGAACTCTGACTAACAACGGACTTGGTGGAAGCAGTTGGGAAATAACAGTGAATCTTGATGCAAAATCGTTTGGAATTTTTGAGGTCGTTGTCATCACTCAACATGAGGTAAGATGCATTTAGACAATACATTTAAAATTTCAGGAGAAATGGAAGAATAGCAAATTGTTATTTAGACGACTAGTTACTAAACATAATTTTGTAACGTGTTGCCTACAATATTTTATCTACGTTCAGAGTATTTTAGTATATGTTGTAAATGTAGTTTATTTAATTAAATTTGTATATTGCGGAAACGATATGTTTAGAGAAAGAGTAATTTAAGTCACCCTCGCAAATCTATTAGCTGCCGTCATCTTAATCCACTTGGCACTAAAAACAGCCTCCATATTGAATTTCAAACTTCTCCTTCTTCATCATCATCATCACGGTTTAGGCTTGTTTACTAGCCTGTTCCGGCTCCAGATTGCTGCTGTTTCCATATTTTCTTTGGTCTTCCCAAACTTCTTCTTCCTCGTGGTGAATAGCTGTATGCTGCTTTTGGTATTCTATTCTCAGTCATCCTTGCAAAGTGTTCTTTCCAGTTTGTTCTGTATTTCACTATTGTAGTGTTTAATTCCTCTACTTTTAGTTGTTGTCTTATTTCTGTGTTATGTTTTCTGTCTGTTCTTTGATATCCTGCTATTGTTCTGAGGAATTTCATTTCAGCAGCTTGTATTCTGGCAGATTGTTGTGTTGTCACTGTCCATGTTTCGGATCCATAAGCAATAATAGGCACTGCCATTGTCTTGTATAATTTCATTATAGAATCTTTCCTGGCTTTATTTTTCAAAGTTCTTTTTAATGTTCCTGTTATATAATTAAACGTATTTAGTTTGTTATTTATTCAAACTTCAACACAGCAATTATTTACATTCATATCTCTTTGTACTACTTCTACTATATCTGCATTACAGCGTTTCTTATTTTTTAATTAATTTACACATATGTTAAAAACAACTTTACTATTTAAATTTTGCGTTATTTTTAGTATTGTTATTATTTAATTAATTTAGCACTGAATTGAATGAACATCTGCTCATCCGATATTAATATTAACAAAATCATAATTTTAATTACTTTTAGTTTTGTCTAGTTATTTGATATGTTTTGTATATTGTACCGTATTTAAAAAATAAAGAATAATTTAAAAAAAAAAGTGAATTCGAGAATGTGTAATAGTATATTACGATGCGAGGTTACGAAGTGGTTTTTACAGAAGCGAGGAAAATGTTTAAAAACACTAAAAACACTGTAAAACACTTCACAAACGTGCGTTATAGGCTTACATTGTTTTTTGCGCGATGGTGTTTCCAAAACAATAAATAATAGTAAAATAATAACATATTTGTTGGAAATATTAGCGTTCATTATAAACAAATGACTAACGTTAATAGTGTGGGCAATATTTATTATTTGAAACTATAGGAGGCCGTGAGATCAATTAGTGATAAAATGGCGGCAAGTACGTATTTATTGTTTTATATTGTTTCAAATAAAGTTTGGTTCATTTAAAATGCAGTGATTTGTTTCGTATAATGTATATTAACACTACCTTTTAGACATTTTTGTATACACATTGTATGTAGCATAGTAAATTGAGGGCAGTGGTTTTACTTCCCACACGCGGTTTGTAATATGTAATATAACAGTATAGTTATTTTATAACAGTATAGATATTTAGGTTGGCAACCCCGAAATGTAGGAAGTTGAATTTTCAATCATGGTCGCCATTGATGTAAGTATGACAAAACGCACTATCGTGCGCAAAAAAAAAATGTAATTCTATGCAATATCACTAGGAATATGTAATATGAAAATCATTTGTAATGACCCTAACATAATTATTTTTGAACACAACTTTTCCCAGTGCATAACAGCAGGAAACAAAATATATAATTATATAGAAATTCCAACTCTAGTTATCACTTATAAAATGAACGACCTCTTAAGTAATAAAGATTTGCTTATTGTAATATATTGATTTATATCAATTTAAAAACCAAAAACAAAATCGATTCTCACATAATGAGGCTTTACTTACAGCTGCCGGACATGACGTCATAATAGAAACAGGCTCTCTTTGAATTGTTAGAAGGCTGTTTTAGGTTTTCCCATGTTTTTGTTGTTAAGTAACATAATGTTAAGATAATTTTTATTGTCTGTCATAGTGTTAATTTAAGCTGGCAATGAGTATACGAAAGGGGAAAAATTATCTAATTTCAAATGGTTATAGTTTCCAGGCGTTGTTTTAAAGAAAACACAGACACAATCTGATTGTCTTTGTTGGAAGAAAGAAAACTGCGTGAGAAACTATTGCGTTGAAATTCAACATCTATTCTAGAAATGTGGTCATGTAAATACGATATACTTTCTTAAAATAAGTTCACTATACCTATCGATGGGATTCTCCATGTATAAAATGTGCTTCTTTTAGGCATATATTTACTCATTAAAAAAACTAGTAAAATTCATAACAAATTCCGTTGAGGTGAAGTCATATGATGAAAGTTAAAAATTAAATTGTACCTGTTGGTAGGTGCCGTCGTCCTCAACTTTGTTAAAATATTGTATATAAAATTAACTGAAGCGCTTTCGGAAGTTATCTTCCATCTTCTGCAGGTTGAGTTTCCTCTATTTGTTGTTGTTGTGTATGGTGATGTTTACTCCAACTGTTTGTAGCAGCAACTAACTTGTTTTTGACGATCTCGTATATTATATATACACAACAACAACAACAACAACAACAAATAGCGGAAACTCAACCTGCAGAAGATGGAAGATAACTTCCGAAAGCGCTCCAGTTAATTTTATATACAATATTTTAACAAAGTTGAGGACGACGGAAACTACCAACACGTACAATTTAATTTTTAACTTTCATCATTTAAAAAAAACACTCTACAAAATCCCTGGTAAGATTTTGAAAACATATAATTCATATTATTATAATATTGTATGAGGAATAACTTAAGGGTTTTTATAAAGTGACTTAATTAACACCTCAGTCTGTGAATCAGGGACTACTATAAGTTAAAAATGTGTTTTAAGTGGTTATCCACTTAACGGATCACTCATTTCTAAGTGATAACTATGAATTCCGTCCTTTGAACTTTTTCAACCCCTCCTTATAGGGAAATTATTCATAAGTAATGCCACGAGTGATTTCCAAATTATCTATAAATTCGCGACTCACGAAGTGAGGAATGAATTTATCTAGATAAGAACAACTAATGTGGGAGCTGTAACAAGGAGAACGGGAGGAAAATGAAGATAAACCGTGAGTAGAGAACAAATAGAGAGCTAAATTGTAACGCAGGTGATAGTACAAATTAATAGACACAACTGAAAGTGTAGGCGAAGTGCCATACGTCTAAATAGTAAAACCACAGACGACAAAAGAAGAAAGTGGGGTTAGTGAAGTGCTATAACGTTGAGTGCAGTGCAGGGTTACCAACGGCGAAGTTGTAAACATCTATGCAAGCAGAGAGAAGGACTACAGGACAACTAGCGACATCTGTTAGCAACAAAGTGAACGGCAGAGGCGAGCAGCGCGCGATCAGGCAGCAAGTACTACCATCAGCCGGAGACCGACAGAACTAAGAGAGCAGCAAACCAGAAATACGAAGGAATAATCAGCCGAATACCAGACCGCACCCATATCAGATCACAAGGCAGAGACCACCATAACACCGGAAACAGATACACCATGGCGGGTAATAAGTCAGGCCGGAAAAACAACACAAAGAACAATCACTCAACCGCACAAGCACAAGCGACGAGGAAGATTGCGCGGGAACAGCGGAGGTATAAAAGGCATGTTTACAG
This sequence comes from Diploptera punctata, assembly GCA_030220185.1. Lineage (NCBI taxonomy): Eukaryota > Metazoa > Arthropoda > Insecta > Blattodea > Blaberidae > Diploptera > Diploptera punctata. The sequence goes on along the minus strand of JASPKZ010010261.1, from coordinate 1,959,674 downwards.
ACATACTAAACGAAATCAAAGAAATCAGAAGACAGAACGAGGATTTCAGAGAAGAGACTAAGAAAAACATCACAGATCTAAAGAACGAAATCAAGAATTTCGACAAGAAACTAGAAGAAAAATGCTGCTCACTAGAAGAAAAAATAATCAGCGGAGAAAACAGCACAAACGATTCGGTCAGACGAATATAAGAGAGGCTAAAAACACTGGAAAACGCAGAGGAAAAGAGACAGCGCAGTGAAAAGAGAAACAATATAATTATAAAAAGCAAGGACTTTGACGAGGAAACAAACAACACAAAAGATGACAAAGTGAAAGCAATACTCAGAAAAATCGAATGCAAAGAAGACTATACCAGAGCAACATTCATAGGAAGAGACAAACTAGACAGGGCCTCGTGAAAGTACAAATGAAGACAATGGAAGATAAAATCGCCGTCATGAAAAACAAAAGCAAATTAAAAGGACAAGACTGCTACATAGATTCTGATCTGACTAGACAGGAGAGAGAGATTCAACAAACACTCAGACAACGTGCAAGAGAAGAGCGAGAGAAAGGCAACACCGTACAAGTTGGGTACCAAAAAATGTTGGTAAACAATCAGTGGGTAAACTGGACTACTCTCCTTCAACAGCAAGACACCTAAAGCATACAATCTTACCACATGCCAGAACAAGAACAAGCAACGACCATGCAATTACAATATCAACACTGAATGTACAAACACTTAGAACAAGCGAAAGAGAGGAAGAGTTAGATCATGCTTTAAAAGAAATAAAATTCGACGTATTAGGTCTTAGTGAAATTAGAAGAACTGGCGAAGCCATCATAGAAAAACAAAACGGAGACCTATTTTATTATATAGGCACAACTCCCGGACAAAGAGGAGTAGCTTCATCATCAGAAAACAAGTCAAACATATGGTGCAAGAAATAGTAGGGGTGTCTGAAAGGATCGCAGTCTTAAAATTAGCAACTAGAGGCCCCACAATAACAATCATTCAGGTTTATGCCCCAACAGAAGCCTACAGCGATGAAACTATAGAACAATTCTACTGGAACCTGGGAACTACCATAGATCAGCACAAATCTACACTAAACCTAATCATAGGAGATTTCAACAGCAAAGTGGGCCCACGCAGCCACGAGGATGAAGACCCAGTGGGAAGATATGGGTATGGGGCAAGAAATGAAAGAGGGGAAAAGCTCGTTCAATTCGCACAAGAACATAAACTAAAGATAGCCAACACCTTTTTTAAGAAAATGCCTAGCTCAAAGTGGACTTGGCGCTCGCCAGACGGCAACACAAAGAACGAAATTGACTACATCCTAAGCGATAACCAAAGAACCATAAGAGATATCCAAGTAGTAGCCAACCTGAAATTCAGTACAGACCACAGGATGGTGCGGGCAAAAATGAAGATAGAAAGAAGAAGGAAGCATCCAACAAAGCAACATAGACAAAATATAGAAAACATAGACAGCAACAAATTCCAGCTACATCTTCGCAACAGAATTGCAGAGTCCAACCCCAACCGAGAAGCAGGTGCTCAGGAACTGTACAACTCCCTGGAACAATGTATACTACAGGCGACCAAGGACTCCAGCAAAAATACGAAAGCTCAGAAAGAAGGCAAACTCAGTCAAGGAACCATTGCCTTAATCGAACGTCGATCGGAGATGCTACAAACCAGAGACGCTTCGGAGTCGAATAGAACCGAGTATGCCGCAATGGACAAACTGGCGAAAAAGGAAATACGGAAAGATCTGCGAGAGTACCGCACAACCATAACTAGGCAAATAATAGAAACCTCCAAATCGATAAGGAAAGCAAAGAGGGAAAGAAATGGTGACAAACAATGGATGCTAGGAATTAAGAACCAAGCAGGAGGCCGCAACACATTAAGAACAGATATAATCCAGTCAGCCACAGATTTCTATAAATCCCTATATACAAGCTCCCTAACAACCCAGGCAACAAATCACATAGGCATATTCGATGCTAAACTCGAAAACCACGTCGACACCTTTCCCCCAGTACTGGCCAGCGAAATTAGAACTGCAATAGATGAAATGAAAAATGGCAAAACACCCGGAGAGGATGGAATATACACGAATTGCTAAACTGGCTTCAGATCAAATACTACCATCACTCACAAACATCTTTAACAAAATTCTGCAGACAGAAGAGATACCCGAGCAATGGAAATCAAGCACAATCATTCTTCTCCACAAGAAAGGCACAAAAGATGACATGAATAATTACCGACCCATAAGCCTGATGTCCAATCTATACAAACTATTTTCAAAAGTGCTAACAAGAAGACTAACAAAAGTCCTGGACGAAAACCAGCCAACAGAACAAGCCGGATTCCGCTCAGGCTTTAGTACAACAGACCATCTCCAAGCAATTAACCAAATAATAGAAAAGACAGTCGAATACCACCATACATTATATCTAGCATTCGTCGACTACAACAAGGCATTCGACTCAGTAGACCATTCAAGTGTCCTCCAGGCATTACACACACAAGGAATCGAACACAAGTACATCCGCGTTCTGGATAAGATCTACAGCCAAAGCTATGCCAAGGTGAAGACAGAAATTGTGGGACAACCATTCAGTCTCAAAAGAGGAGTACGACAAGGCGACCCAATTTCTCCTAAACTTTTTACATGCGTGCTTGAAGACATATTTCGAAAACTAAACTGGAACAAGAAATACGGAGTAAATATAAACGGGAGCAGGCTATCCAACTTAAGATTTGCTGACGACGTGGTATTGTTCGCCAGATCCCCTAAACAACTCCAATCAATGCTACAAGAGCTCTCAGAAACTAGCAAAATTGCAGGCCTTTCGATGAACAAAAGCAAGACACAAATTATGTCTAATGGTCCGGAAAACCAATCAAAGTCGATGGAATGGATCTTCAATATGTAAGCGAGTACATATACTTAGGACAACTACTCTCCTTCCATCAGAGAGTAGAGAAGGAAATAAGCAGAAGAATAGCTCTCGCCTGGAAGGCGTTCTGGTCACTGAAATTTATACTGCTGGACAAGTCACTCAACCGGAAACTCAAAATGGAAACACTACAAACCTGTGTTCTTCCAACACTGTTATATGGCTGCCAAACTTGGAATCTTACTGCCAAACTGAAGTACACACTCCAAGTATGCCAAAGGAAAATGGAGAGGAAAATCTTAGGCATAACTCTGAAGGACAGAATCTCGAATACAACACTTCAAGCGATATCCTCAACAACTGATCCCGCACAACAAGCCATCAGGAAAAATGGAAGTGGGGAGGCCACGTCGCAAGAATACAGGACGACAGGTGGACAATAAAAACAACCATGTGGGACCCGTACACAGGCAAGAGACAGCGCGGAAGACCAAGACGACGATGGGCTGACATCTTCAAAGAACGAGCAGGGGCGCAATGGTCCAGAGTCGCCAGATGCAGGAAAAGATGGAGAACGATGGAGAGCCAACTGTGTATTAACTAATCACAGAACAGACAGTGTATACAAACCAAGTGCTACATCCAAGTCAACTTCTCACCACGGAGTAGCTCACCGGGTGACACTCTCAAATAGAGCTTAACCCCTGTACAGGGAGGCCTTTGCCCTAAAGGGACATAACAGGCTTTATTTATTTATTTATTATTTAATTTGGAAATCAAGAGTGGCATTTGTTAGGACTATTTAACGAATAAAATTAAGTTGTTTACTTACAAATCATTGTTTAACTATAGTTATTTAAAAATATTAATATATTTAATGTACACGGCGATGTTTGAAAACAAATCAGAAATGTGAGGTTATGTTCATTCACTGCTGCTTGATCATTTTATTTATTGCTAAATAAGATCGCAATATTGTAAGAGTGCACCCAAGTGGAGAAATAATGAAACACATCAAACTATATATTATAATCAACATTACGGGTTATTCATTTATATTTTTAGTAAACAACTCAGTAAAATCAAGGAATCTTTTCATTATTTCCTATATTCAATGTATTTGTTGGAGAAAAATATTGCTTAAAAATCGATAAAGAGCGAGAACACGACTTTTATTGGTTGTAAAACAACATTCATTGAAACGTGATTGGCCATTGACTAGCATTTGTGGCATGAGTTAAATAGTCTAAAAGATCCGTCTCATCAACTTTATTAGTTATTTATCTGTAGCGCTTTCGGGACTAGTCCCATCATCAGCAGGATTAAAAACTGGTGTTTCACTGAAACTCTTGTAGAGGGGGTTACACTTACTGGGTGCGTTTTCATTTATCAGTTGGTCGTTGTTGTTAAATGCCTTCAAATTTTCAATAGTAAAGGAGTTTATAAATTGGCATGTAGAGATTACAACACATTTTATATAGGGACAACAAACTGAAGTTTTAATATCAGATTTAAAGAACATTTTCGAGACTTTATTCACACAGAAAGAAAATCAAGCTATGCAAAACACGTTATCCATGAAGGACATCGTATATTTGATACTGAAATCACCCTAACAACAATGCACAGAGAAAATAATCCAGCGAAGATAGACTTACTCGAGGAGATGGAAATTTTGAAGGCAGTTAACTACAACGACCAACTGATAAATGAAAACGCACCCAGTACGTGTAATCCCTCTACCAGATCTTCAGTGAAACGCCAGTTTTGAATCCTGCTGATGATGGGACTAGTCCCGAAAGCGCTACAGATAAATAACTAATAAAGTTGAGGAGACGGACCTTTTAGGTAAATATTTCATAATTTTATATTTAAATTATCATCATTCATATTAGCCATAGATTACGTTTAGCTTTGAGGACTCTCCTGGCGCACCACTAGCATCATCATCATCATCTTCATCACCAATAATATCATCGGGGCAGCGTAACCCTGCTTTCCAGATGCCCCAAACTCAGAAGTAGGTTACAATTACGAGAGAACCCCGGAAGTATCGAAATTACAACATTGGGCACTGAATTTTTTTAAAAAGTTTTAGAATTCAAATTTTTGGCGTGAAGGACCGACAAATTTGGAAGAGGCTTGCTTTTCAGTTTTGAGGTTATTCTACATGCCGTAAATCTACGAAACGGCTGTCCACGACTTTAGTATTCTTCCGAAGTATGTCAAACTCATGATTTTTACACCCTAAAATATTCACCTACCCCTCGAACCTTGAAACCACTAGTTTACAGGGATATTTATAGCCATTAACTGACATAAGTATCAAATGCATATTCTGGATGTAAAGGCGGCCGTCACGCAGGGCTGAAAAACCTCCAGATACCTCCTGCTGTTTGTGTATAAATGTCGGATCCATAACCTCCTATCACCCCATGGCCCTCTAAGGCTTGTGGTGGGGTCATTTTACCTTACATGGCCTTGTAATACCATTGTTAATGTTGTTTTCTAAACGTAAAAAACTCTATAGCAAAACTTGAATTCTCGTCAAAATTACATCATCATCAGTCAATAGTTATAATAATTTGAAAATTAAAATATTCCTCTTATTTCTTGTTATAGAATATTACTTTGTTAATAATAGTTTTTCTTTAATTTTTTGGGATAAAAAATGTTATGTTTTTAACTAAATCTAGCTGTACTGACCTAATAGAGATTCTTTCTATGAGCACCGAACAACGTATTACCACATCTTCCTGTAACTGATGTTCTAAATGTTTATCCTTTTCCTTCAAATCTTTCATGTTATTTGGTACTGATGTTGGCGTATTCATTGTATAACGGGTTTCAGGTAGGTGGGTGTGTTTTTGTTTAACCCTACAACTGTACACCAGGGTCAGTCTGACCCTGCAGATTTTTATTTCCTCCTGCACATGGACTACATGGCGTTCACATACCTCTGCTACCGATGTAAATTCAGTATTCAGTGAGACCTACTAGAGGACAGATGTACAACTTCGTTGGTCTAATTATTTTTAGGTATACCTTATTAAGGGTCACTGTGACCCTGGTGTACAGTTTGTGTAACTTTTATATTCCTGAGAGTGAACTCGATTTTTGTGAAAAATGGCGCGTAGAAATGATGTATTATTAACAGAAAACGATATACAGACAGCATTGTTAGATGAGCTTAATCATGAAAGTGAACTAAATGAAGAAAATAACTCTGAAGATGATGCCCCTTCAGAAGCTTTGGACTGTGGTCTGATGATTTTGGGATTGCATTTCTTCGTGCAACAATGAGTCTAAAGCGTTTCCAGTTTCTCACAGTCTGCTTAAGATTTGATGATAAAGCCACAAGGACAAAATGGCGGGAATTTGATAAACTGGCTCCAATCAGAGATGTGTGGGATACATACATAAATAATAGTAAGACACTATACAGTCCACATCAGTGCTAAGTGGTGCCAAGAGTGTCCAAAAAAAATAATTAATGAATTGAGGACTTTTCAAAATATTTGTGTAATATGTGTATTCATCATTATAATGGTCTTAATTGAATTCTAAGTAAAATTATTTAGATATGGAACACAATCAAGTTCTATTACTTTAATTTTTTCCCATTTCTTTTTTTATCACAGTTTCGCGATACATTGATACTAAAATTGATTGGAAAAGGATATCATTGAATACTAATAAGATGTTATAATGTATCAAAATACAGTTATTTTATAATGTATGTTAAATTGTGCTTATTTATCCAGGAAATAATTGAGAGTCTGTATGACCCTGGTGTACGTTTCGCGTGACAATTTCAGATGTGTACAGTACTAGGGTTAACGTATTGTATTATTTGTTTCTCTTAAAATATCAATGTCTTCTAAGATGCTAATTTTGTTGTTGTTACTCTCTTTGTGTAATATTGTCTTCGATTTTGTTAAACTGATGATCCGGTTCCAGTATGTAGCTCCCTAAGGCCTATAAGTGGGGTAATTTTACCTTACATGGCCATGTAATACCATTTTTAATGTTGCAGGTTTCTGAAGATGAAGGTGACGAATACGAGTATAAACTCGATTTTGCATTCGACGAGATGGTCGTTAGAACTTCAGGACCTGGCATAGTCAAGAGTAAACTTAGTAAAAAAATTCACAAAGGTAATTAGTTGCCCTAGTTTTTTATATCTGACAAAGCTGACAACAGGCTGATTCTCAAGCAGTTTGTTTTAAAAAATGGCAGCTTTATTACCTCATAGTAATACAAAGTCTTCATTAGGCTTATAGTGGAGTTAGTTTATATTTTCCAATAAATTAATGCAAGTCCTTACTGCTGACGGTTATTTAACTGCATGTGAAGTCAATCCGTTGTTGCTTAACTATAGGGTTTTCATGTCTAGAAAATAGTATTGCTCTTATGGGAATGCAGTTGCCACTTGACGCCGCAGGATGAGTGACAGAGCTGAAATATATCTCCTCCTAGCATAAGTACATCAGCAATATAATTTTGTCTCAATTATCTTCACTTTTTTCTACTAAATTTAATTTGTGATCATTCTAACGTGGTTACTAAAGTACAATTAACATTTGGAATTTTATAGATTGTGATTACAGAAACGCCAGTAGCTTCAGAACATTCTAAATCACGCATGGTATATTAGTTGAATCCCTTTTTTACCACGGCTGTACGTGTCAAAACAAATTTCGTTTAAGGGGACTGGATAGTGATTTATACATAATAAATTCATTTTATGTCCAAAAGTATATTTCAATTAATTAAATAAAAATAAAACGTAGTTTTATTTGATTTTCATATTTATTATATAATTCAGTGACAGCTGTTTCGGTACACTGTACCTTCTTCAGACATGTTAACAAATTATGAATTGTGTTCCAACTGATCTAAGCAACAATACAACAATATTTATTTAAATTTTTAAATTTAATAAAGGGGATTCATTCAAATCAAGTTGAGAATTTAACAGTTTTTTACTACTTTTAAATTTATTAATTTCTACAGCCTCCAAAAGATCTAACTTCTTACCCTTATCACAAATATGTAAAATTTCAAAATTTGGATCGAAACAATGATTAAATTGGAATAGGTGGTTAGCATAGTTTGAATTTTCTAAATTTCTGTTATATGCTCTCATGTGTTCCTTTATCCGAGATATAAAAGGTCTACCATTTTGTCCTATATAGACATTGTCACATGTGGCACACTTCAATTTATATACACCTGATAATTTTTCTTTTTTTGTTTTGGTTTTATTGTTTTTTATTATATTTTGTAGAGTTTTATTAGTTTTAAATGCCACATTAATGTTCAACTTTTTGAAGTGTTTAGATATTTTATTTGAAAGTGGGCCTATGTATAACATTACGACATATGTCTTATTGTTTTCTTTAGGTACAGGAAAAACTTTGTTAATTGCTTTTTTGTAATTAATCTTCTTAATTAAACATTCTATAATTTCAGGGTCGTATCCATTATTAACAGCCAATTGTTTAATAATATTCAATTCATTATTATATTCCAAGGGTGAAAGAGGGATATTTAAAAGTCTATGAATGTAACTATTGAAGGCTGCCATCTTATGAGTATATGGGTGAAGAGAAGAACTATGGATAGTGGTATCAGTATGAGATGGTTTGTGAAAGATACCAAACTCAAACTTATTATCAATGTGTTTTATTGATAAATCCAAGAAATTTATACTATTATTTGTTTCTAATTCCATTGTGAAATTAATACTTCTGTGAATGTTATTAATAAAATTTAAAAAGGAATTCAATTGTCTTTTGGTTCCTGTGAAGCCTGCTATGACATCATCTACATACCGATACCACAATAGAACATTTCTAGCTAATACATTCTTATGTATGGTTTGTTCTAAGTCATCCATAAAAATCTCTGCCAAAAGAGGGCTCAACGGATCACCCATAATCAAACCATCTTTAGCTATGTACAATTTGTTATTAAATTCAAAGTAATTTTGATGTAAGCATGTTTTAAGAGTGTGTAATATTTCTTCAACTACAAAACCATTCACTTTATTAGTTAGTAACATTCTATTAATAATCTCCATCACATCAACAGTAGGTATACTGCGAAACAGATTCTTTACATCAAAAGAAACTAAAATTAAGTTATTAGGCAAATCAATGTTCTTTATATTGTCAATTAATTCAATAGAGTTTTTTATACTGTAAATTGGATTGAACTTGGTATATTTCAATGTTTCTCAGCTTGTATTATTGATACCAGTTTCAAACGTTGTATAGACATACTCTGGAAATTTGTGAATCAAATGGTATAAGACACAATTAATTGATTTTGTATCTAACATAATTACAACATGTTAACTGATGACCTATTTTCCAACATCTTAAAATATATATTTAATTTCAAATGCACTTTTCTTCAATATTTTTTATTCAAATTCCTTGTTTTTTAAAACAAATTGTTAAATGATGTCTGTTCTGAATTCTAAAGCCAAAGTTATTTAAATACGTCATGCATAACATGAAAAATCAAACATTTTGTTAGAGAAAATATTTTTTTTAAAAAGTTAATCAAATTAAAGATTTTTTATATTGACCTTCAGAGTGACCTTCAGAGTGAAACATTTAAATAACTTTGACTTTAGAATTGAGAACAGACATCATTTAACAAATTTTACAAAATCAAGGAATTTGAATAAAAATATGTCCACTGCTGTAAGTCTCGAGGTAGCGTGCTGCCTTGTCACGCAGCGGGCCAGTGTTCGATCCCCGGTCGGGACAGTTTTTCTGGGTGAGGTTTTTATCGGGGTTTTTCCTCGCCTGTAAAACAAATGTCAGGAAAACTTTAAGGCCCAAACGGTCTCCGAAATCATATGGCCATCGCAATCATCATTCATATTCATCTTAGATTTAAGCTTAGGATTATGGTCTCTTTGGCTCACCACTATCATCATCATCCATCATATCATAGGGGCAACGTAACCCCGTCTTCCAGGCGCCCCAACCTCAGAAGTGGGTTACAAGTACGCCATGACAGGAGAGAACACCAGGAATGTCGAAAGACAACCAGGGACATTTGCAACAACAAAAAATGAATAAAAGTATTGAATAAAAGTACACCTGAAATTAAATATACATTTTAAAATGTTGGAAAATAGGCCATCAGTTAACATGTTGTAATTACTTCAGATACAAAAACAATTAATTATGTCTTAGCAATTGGGTGTACAAAGTGTCAGAGTATATCTATACAAATTTTCAATTATTTATCAGCAATACAAGTTGAGGAATATTTAAATATACTTTTGGACATAAAATTAATTTATTAGGCCTATGTGTAAATCACTACCCAGTTCCCTTAAATGGGTTGATTCAGTGGAATTTCCTCTAGCCGCTGTTCCGATAATTAAGTTAAACCCCTAACTTTATTAAATAATTGTGTGATAATTATACGTTCCATATTGGTATATTTTTTATAAATCGGGCGCCCACTTCATTGGCAAAGTTATGAGTTAAAATACTTAATTATTTATTTCAAATGAATAAATCAATCTCACATGAAAGGACAAGTTTACTAGAAAGAATTGCTCCATAAAAGCAATGATATTTTCTAAAGTGAAATCTCTCCTATAATAAAACTTGAATTCTCGTCAAATTGGCATTATCATCATTAAATACTTACTTACTTACTCACTGGCACTATCGAACCCGCAGGTTCATGGCCGCGCGGACATAAGCTCTCCATACATCCCTATCCTGAGCCAATGCTTTCCAATCATTCCCTGTATAATATACTTCCCTCAAATCATAGTTAATGTTATTCTCCCACCTCATTCTTGGTCTACCAACTGGGCGTTTTCCCTCTGGCTTTCCTACAAGAAGCTTTCATGCAAGTCTTTCATTCCCCATACGTGCAACATGTCCTGCCCATCGCAGTCTACGGGACTTACTGTTGTTATTATATCTGGCTTCCTATAAAGACCATGAAGTTCATTGTTATGTAATCTTCTCCATTCACCTATCTGTTCATCTCTCTTTGGTCCAAAAATTTACCCAAGTACTTTATTCTCAAATACTTGTAATCTCCTTTCCTCCATTAAAGCAAGAGTCCATGTTTCGCACCCATATAATATAACTGGTAGAATAATAGTTTTATATATTTTCAGTTTAACGTTTTTTTGAAAGGAGTTGGTCTTGTTTGTTCTTACAGAATATTACAATATTAATAATAGTTTTTCTTTAATGATTTATCCCCTTATGTTTTAAATTAAATTTACCTGTAATAAATGATAGATATTCTTTCTATGAGCACCATGGACAAATGCATAACATATAGACCTCCTGTAACTGATGTAAACTTTCATCCTTTTCATTCAAATCTTTCTCGTTCTTGCATTCATTTTTCATTCATCGTTTTCTATCCTGCAACCAGGTGAATTCTTTTAATGTACCTCAACTTATTTTTCCAGTTGGAATTCAACCCACTTCTTCTCCACAAACTTTCATCTTCCATTAGTTTCGCAAATCTCTACTATTGTCATAAGTAATGCCACGAGTGATTTCCAAATTATCGATAAATTCACGACTCACGAACTGAGAAGTGAATTTATCTAGAGAATTTGGAAATCAAGAGCGGTATTTGTTAGGACCATTTAACGAATATAATTAAGCTGTTTACTCACAAATCATTGTTTAACTATAGTTAATTTTAAAATATTTATATATTTAATGTAAACGGCGATGTTTGAAAACAAATTAGGAATGTGAGGTTAGGTTCATTCACTGCTGCTTGATCATATTATTTATTGCCAAAATAAGATCGCAATATTGTAAGAGTGCACCCAAGTGGAGAAACAATGAAACACATCAAACTATATATCATAATCAACATTACGGGTTATTCATTTATTTTTTTAGTAAACAACTCAGTAAAATCAAAGAATCTTTTCATTATTTGCTGTATTCAATGTATTTGTTGGAGAAAAATATTGCTTTGACCTGTTCAAAACATTAAAAAGGAGGAGCTTTCTTTATCACAAAAGCAGGAGCTGATAAAGAGAAATCGATAAAGAGCGAGGTGAAACACGACTGTCATTGGTTGTAAAACAACATTCATTGAAACGTGATTGGTCATTGACTAGCATTTGAGGCATGAGTTAAATAGTCGTCAAAATTGCATTGTCGTCAATCAATAGCTATAATAATTTGAAAATTAAAATATTGGTCTTGTTTCTTCCTATAGAATATTACAATGTTAATAATAGTTTTTCTTTATTTTTTTTGGAATAAAAAAGTTATGTTTTAACTAAATCTACCTCTACTAAATAATAGAGGTTCTTTCTATGAACACCGAACAATGTATTACCACATCTTCCTGTAACTGATGTTCTAAATTTTTATCCTTTTCCCTCAAAGTTTTCTATCTTCCCAGCCTCGTCCTTGCATTCGGTAAAGAAAATTTACCGAGGCTCTAAAAAAGAAAGACAACCAATTGCAAATTTGCAAATAGCTAATCCATCTAAACACAAATCACATTACAGTAATAAATTATGAATATTAACTTACCTTAGACGTATTTTGATGTCTCGTCAACAGCGCCTTAAAAAACTACAAATGATGAAATCGCAAGAACATTCGAATTTGAAGCAATAATCGCTCGGTCATTGTAGCCAACTTTAAAGAAACGCTTAGATGCCAACCGCTACTGATTCCAGCCATTGTTGACAAAATCCAGCTCTTATTTTCCGAGAAAGATAGGGGTCTCATATTAGTGGAGGGTCTCATATTTGGTGCCTTTACCCTACTGCAACCAGGTGCTTTTTTAATGTATCTCTACTTATTCTTCCAGCTGGAATTCTACCCAATTCTTCTCCACAAACTTCCATCGCCCATTCGTTCCACATATCTTTACTATTTTCTGTATACCATAACATTTAGAATATACTTTTCTTTACATGTATTAAACATTTAGTTCATCATTTTGGTATTGTTCAGCTGTTTAATTTTCACGACAAGAAAACGTTGTTATTAATTAATCGTTCTAATCTTTATGCTTTATCAAGATTCAATCTGGCCAAAAATGTACAAATGTTTAAGTGCTGTTATAGCTCACAAGAATACATCTTCATGCATTATTGAAACAATGAATAATAACAATAAGTAATCACTTCCATTAATATAATAATCTGAAATAGTAAAATTAAAAAAAATAAACTCATTGCTTCCAGCTTGCTATTATTTACATTTGTCACATACAGAATTGCTCCAGTGTTCACAGATACTTCCAGATTGACGTCTTCTGCAGGAATTTATGACTCTGCATTCCTTCCCCTCATTACTTGTGCACTGCTCATCATCGATGTGTGGCGTCATCACTCCTTCCCCTCATTACTTGTGCACTGCTCATCATCGATGTGTGGCGTCATCACTCCTTCCCCTCATTACTTGTGCACTGCTCATCATCGATGTGTGGCGTCATCACTCCTTCCCCTCATTACTTGTGCACTGCTCATCATCGATGTGTGGCGTCATCACTCCTTCCCCTCATTACTTGTGCACTGCTCATCATCGATGTGTGGCGTCATCACTCCTTCCCCTCATTACTTGTGCACTGCTCATCATCGATGTGTGGCGTCATCACTCCTTCCCCTCATTACTTGTGCACTGCTCATCATCGATGTGTGGCGTCATCACTCCTTCCCCTCATTACTTGTGCACTGCTCATCATCGATGTGTGGCGTCATCACTCCTTCCCCTCATTACTCGTGCACTGCTCATCATCGATGTGTGGCGTCATCACTCCTTCCCCTCATTACTTGTGCACTGCTCATCATCGATGTGTGGCGTCATCACTCCTTCCCCTCATTACTTGTGCACTGCTCATCATCGATGTGTGGCGTCATCACTCCTTCCCCTCATTACTTGTGCACTGCTCATCATCGATGTGTGGCGTCATCACTCCTTCCCCTCATTACTTGTGCACTGCTCATCATCGATGTGTGGCGTCATCACTCCTTCCCCTCATTACTTGTGCACTGCTCATCATCGATGTGTGGCGTCATCACTCCTTCCCCTCATTACTTGTGCACTGCTCATCATCGATGTGTGGCGTCATCACTGATGAATCGACAAGTTCTATTCGAGAAGACACCAAAAGAGCACGAAGCTAATTACTACAGTCCAGCCGTTCAGTCTCCGGTCATAACGTTTAGGTTGTACGAGGGGTAAAGGGAGAAACTCGCTCTCTACTGCCAATAAGGAAATAGTTGAGTAGAAGAGAACGTTTGCCACAACCAATCACTGCTCTTGACGCCACTTATTAGGTTTGAAACTGCTGCGATGTAATCGGCTGAATATTTTCGAGAATAGTATGTTTTATAGCGATAAATAAGAAATCTCACATTTTTGTTTCATTTTCAATTTCGCATAATAAAATTAACATTTATTTCAAATATTTGTAATATTTATGTTCTGGATAAGCAGAAAGTTCCATGATTTGATATTCCGCGTGGTACATAAAGCGGCCCCTCCCACTAAATATCCATATCGGCAACACTGTCGTGAAAACGTCAGGGCCGAAGACTCGGCGGCTGGACTATAGTTCAAATCTCTCTGATCATCTCGTTTTACAGGCGGAATATTATTTCGTTTCAATTAAGAAGTAATTTAATGTATAGGATTATAAAATAAAAAAATCAGGCGGCCTTCGTTGAGGAATAATTCTCTATATAATCTCAAAAGTACTTTTCTTTATTTCATTTTCATGAAGGATTTAGAGCTATTATAATAAGGGTAGTGAACAAAACATTCAATGGAGAAGGACGACATCCGGAATTCGTGTTGTAAAGATGCAAAGTTTGATCCACCAAGTCGACTCTGTACTTTGTCTTATTGTAAAACGGATCTGTATATGAAGTTATCTTCAAGTTATAAATATTTGCTAATCGGTGTAGAAAAATATAAATTTTTAAATTTTACTCAAGATGCCAGTCATTAATATCTTCGGTTAAAAAAATCTTCGGAGATCTTTCCAATATAACTTATTCCACTCCTAGCAGCTGAGTGATTATTCTATATAGTGTGTTATGATCACTGGACATTTTCTCATTTAGTATATTTTGTTCTTGGTTTATTTTGAAATTTCAATTCTTTCTTTTAAAAAAATATACATATATATGTACAGAGTTTAGAGACTTGGGTTCAAATCCCGACTAAAGCATTAATTTTTCTTTTCATATCATATTTGCCTTCATTGCCAAACGTCAAAAAATATAGTTATAACCTCTAAAATACACAAGCGTTACTGCTATAAAGTAAGTATTCTCTTTAAAAATTTGCTTAACTGTTATGTTAGCCACTAGATGTCAGCCGGAACGAATTTCCGCTACCTCTTGTGTGAACTGAGAATGCTACATGTATAAGAAACATGTAGGTTTGTGTTGGAATACTTGGGTAGCTCAGGTCGTTAGAGCGCTAAACGTACAGAGTTTAAAGTCTCGGGTGCAAATCCCGACTCAAGCATTCATTTTTCTTTTGATATATATATATATATATATATATATATATATATATATTCTATAGTTGTTATTTTGGCCTGTTATCGATAATGGGATTTTTATTTTGAATTGATGAGCTACTTCTAATATAGGCTGTGTTTTACATAGATTTATTTTTTCCTCAACGGATTTAAAATCTAAATCTTGTGTCAAAATTCTCATGGTTTTTCCTATGTAAATTTTATTACAATTATTGCATTAAGATTTTACGCTCTTTTACTTGTATATATATGACGTCAAAAGAAAAGTAAATGCCTTAACCGGAATTTGAATCCGAAACCTCGAACTATATATATGTATGAGTGTGTGTGTGTGTGTCTTATATTTTATTTGGGGTATAATAATTGTTAATGTTTTGTTGGTTCAGTTAGGAGTAGGCCTATTTATATTAGTGTCATGTTTGTAATGGTTTTACGGATTTTACGGTTTCATCTACTTTTATTTTCCCTATTCAGTATAGTTATATCTGTTGTATTGCCTTTTCGTTTCTGATTTCTTATAAATGTATTCATTATTTCCTCGTACCCATTCTTGATTGCCCAAAATAAATAGAACTTTATCAGCAACTGAACATGGAACAACATTTTAACCGAAGTAATTAAGACGAACGAGGTCCCAGGTACAATTTTATAGTTTTATTCGTTTATATATTAGCCTGAAAGGTGGTTCAAAATTAATTTAAAAATAGTTACTGGTGCAGGTAGTATGTTCATTAACAATACTTTTTTTTTTCCATGATACAGTGTATTCAACCTTCTTGAGGGGAGAATCGAAAGCGGCTGCATTGGATTATATCTAAGTGTTCCTACTCATGCAATCGTCCTTGATAAGTTGCATGACCACATTTTCTGATCTCTTTCATTTGCTGGATCTGATTTTCTGCTTCTTTATAGAGAAATCGGTTCATTTAACATTGTAGTCCACACTAGTTAGCAGCCAAATTTTCATAAGTAATGCCACGAGTGATTTCCAAACTACCTAGAGAATTTGGAAATCAAGAGTGGCATTTGTTAGGACTATTTAACGAATACAATTAAGCTGTTTACTCACAAATCATTATTTAACTATAGTTATTTTAAAATATTTATATATTTAATGTAAACGGCGATGTTTTTAAACAAATGAGAAACGATAGGTACGCTTCATCTACTTCTTTTGTTTATCACTGCAACCAGATCATACTATTTATTGCCAAAGGAACAATATTGTAAGAATGCTCTCTAGTGGAGAAAAAATGAAACACATCAAACTGTATATTAATTAATTTCTGATGTTGTATGATGCAAATATGACAATTATATTTTTCTGGATTATTTCCTGGGAAAAAATACATTTAAGAAAGTGCAAACAGTGGTTTCTTTTTATGGTGGTATAATAAATTCGTACAAATGTTTTTATATTAACTCATGCATGCGATATGTGTTGACATCTATGTACTATATATACAATCTGGTAGACGTATTCCCATTGGCTCAGTCACTGCAAAATAATGGTTAGACTTGTTCCGAATATTAAAAAGGAGGAGCTTTCTTTAATATGGTAAATTTAACACTGATAAATATTCCGTGAAACACGACTCTGATTGGTTGTAAAACAGAAATCATTGAAACGTGATTGGTCATTGGCTCCCATTTGGGGCATGAGTTTTATAGTCATCCTAATTGTTTGTTGCTAGTAATAATTGGGTATATTAAATGAAAGGACGTCTGTATTTTATGGGAAGACCTGCTAATCCACTGGCAAACTCTACAGGTTTGCAATAAGCAAACATAATACTTTCCTTTGTACAACAAAGCATGGTATTTCAGTGTAAAATATTCTCAATTCCTCCCTCATTCATGTTCTACGAAGATAATGAACCGAAACGCATGACGCACATAGTAAAGGGGTGCCTGCATTGCAATTGTGACCAAGTGCTTGCGACATCACCTGAGACTTCATATTTAAAGCCCAAGGTAAATCTATGGGATGAATTGAAGTGTAAAGTAAATAAAACAGCAGTTAAATATGACGATGATATGAAAAGGGAATTATTTAAAGCATGGGGTAAAATTTATTTACAGTATAAAAGGAAACTTTTGGCAAGCATGTCTAAAATATTTGAAAGAAGCAATATAACATGAAAGATTATCATCAGTAATGCCACGAGTGATTTGCAAATTGTCGATAAATTCACGACCCACGAAGTGAGGAATGAATTTATCCAGAGAATGTGGAAATCAAGAGTGGTATTTGTTAGGACTATTTAACGAATAGAATTAAGCTCTTTACTAAAAAATAAGTATTTGGATATAGTTACCGGTATTTTAAAATATTTATATAGTTAATGTAAACGGCGATGTTTGAAAATAGATTGGAAATGTGAGGTTATGTATATTCACTGCAACTCAATCATATTATTTATTGCCAAATAGGATCGCAATATTGTAAAAATGCACTCTAGTGGAGAAATAATGAAACACATTAAACTATTATAATCAACATTATAGGTTATCATTTATATTTGAATAAACAACTCAGTAAATTCAGTGAACCTATTCATTATTTGCTATATTCAATGTATTTGTTGGAGAAATATAATGATCTAACTTGTTCAGAATATTAAAAAAGGAGGAGTTTTCTTTATCACAAAAGCAGGAGCTGATAAAGAGAAATCGATAAAGAGCTAGGTGAAACACGACTGTCATTGGTGTAAAACAGAATTCATTGAAACGTGATTGGTCATTGACTACCATTTGCGACATTAGTTAAATAGTCAGAAATATTGTCATATATTTAATTAAATAGATATGGATTTTCATCAAGTTAACGCCAAATCAATTGATTATATTGTTATATGTTTTAAAAAAGAATCAATTTTTGTTCAATATTATTTAGTTTTGTAAATATGTTAAGCTAGAAGAGCAATGCATATATTTATTTTTGTCTGAGATGTGCAGAAGAAATGTGTATATATTAATAATGTTTTAAGTTGTAGTCTTATAAATAAAAATCAATGTTTGTATGTTTGTTTACATATTTGTTTGTTTGTTTGTTTGTTCGTATTCTATGCGCGGCCATACCGTTGATCCGATTTTGATGGGAGTTTTTGCAAAATGTTGAGAATATTCCCAGGATGAACATAGGTTATAAGAGAGTTGTGATATTCAACCCCTTCACCCCTAAAAATCACCCTCGTAGTGAAAAGCGTGAAATAAAGTTCCTATTTTGACGCTTAAATTGCTTGCGTTGCCTAAACCATAACAAATACACCAAATTAATGTATACGAATCGAATATCTCAAAAACCTCTACAAAAAAGTCCGCGACGCATACGTTTATCTCTTACGGATAACTCACAATAACCATTTTTGTTTTTCGTTGAAGCCAAGAAGATCGGAATAAGTCGATTCCCGGACAAGCGTGCTCTGCCATACTGTTCATCCGATTGACATGGGGCTTTTTGAAAAATATTCAGGAGATTCCGGGGATGTACATAGACTATAAGGGAGTTGTGATACTCAACACCTTCACCCCTAAAAATCACCCTTTGTAGTAAAAAACGTGAAATAAAGTCCCTATTTTGACGCTTAAATGGCTTACGCTGCCTAAACCATAACAAATACACCAAATTAATGTACACATAATTGAACATCTCAAAAACCTCTACAAAAAAGTCCGCAACAGCATATGTTTATCTTTTACGGATAACTCACAGTAACTATTTTTGCCTTTCATTGATGCCAAGAATATCGGGATAAGCAGATTCCCGAACAGCGCACGGCTGTTGTTAAATTAATTTATGAGTGGCAGCGCACGCCGGGTATTAGCTAGTAACTAATAAATTGTTAATGTTGCGGGAAAATGTTTTAATTTGTTGGTAAAATACAGCAGTATGTAGATAATGTTCAAAGAGTTCCAATATTAATGTGAGTCATTGTACTAACATCTTATTATTCCGTTGTACAGAATTATTGTAAAATCCCACTAAAAACTTCAAGGGCTTGTAGAAGAGACTTACTACGAGGGCGGATCGGAAAGTAACGCACAATAATTTTTTTCTACCTTGGTATTGCAGCTAGAATGTTGAAATTTCACAGAGATATAGTTTGAAGTTTTCACTACAGATGGTATTTTTTTCTCAGGTGCACCTCTTGCGAGCGAAGCTTGAACTATGCAACAAAGATGGCGCGCATGCTACAGTCGTCCACCTGTGAGGAACAGAGAAGTGTTGTTCGATTTTTGTGGGCCAAAGGGCATAAACCCAGTGAAATTCACAGGGACATGCGTGGCGTGTATGGGGATGATTGTATGGACCGTAGCAATGTCTCCAGGTGGTGCACATTCTTCCAAGAGGGACGAGTGAACCGGCGTGTGCATCTGTTTGGTCCCATGAAGAAATTGCTGGCCGGCAAACGCTTTGAGACAGATGTGGAAGTGAAATCAGCAGTGCGCAGATGGCTACACTCCAACGAAACGGACTTCTACGAACAGGGCATATTGAAACTGGTAACACGATGGGAAAAATGTGTTGAGAAAGTTGGTGACTATGTCGAAAAGTAGGTAAAAGATGTAAGTTCATTTGTGATTTTTTCCTTTTTTTTACTATTAAACTTTAAAAAAAATTATTGTGCGTTACTTTCCGATCTCACAGGTGGACGACTGTAGCATGCGCGCCATCTTTGTTGCATAGTTCAAGCTTCTCTCGCAAGAGGTGCACCTGAGAAAAAAATACCATCTGTAATGAAAACTTCAAACTATATCTCTGTGAAATTTCAACATTCTAGCTGCAATACCAAGGCAGAAAAAAATTATTGTGCGTTACCTTCCGATCCGCCCTCGTAGATAACGTTTTGAATAAGAATCTTTGTTCTGAAACGTATCATTTGTGTTATTCAAGTACAAGTTCAAATGAAATGTTCAAATCCCCTGCTTCTGCTGAGTGTATGAAGTTTATGTGTACTGCATCCAGTCAGGTTGATAAGGTTACGGTGCTTAGGTTATGTCACTATCTGCACATTGGCCAAGTGGTACCTATCTTGGCTCTCTCAGTACATATTCGAACTGAAGCCTAATTCGTGTACCATGGTGGAATACAGTAATTCAGGATATATCGACGTGGGGTAGAGCCCATCGCATAATCTGTTCCCCAATGTTATTATAATAAGATGAAAGTTTCGACCTAATGGGCATTGATTGTTCTTTAGTCTTTGCTCTAATCATTCAGCGATTTCGTGTTTCTTGGGCATTTCGGTATATGATATCGGTCGCACTGTCCGCCACACAATTCACCCATTGGAGACACGTTTAAAGTGCCTAGCATGTTCACTGGGAACCCATTTAAATCTCCGCGCCGCTACTCCGGCTACGCTGGACTTTAAATACACATACTCTGTTCTATCACTTATGATTTCAGATATTTTGTTTACCCCTGAATTTCTTTTAGTATCTTGTACTTTTACGAATAGCAAAGGAATGTGGCCTACCTGCTACCCTCTTTTGTGCATTGTAAACCGTTATGTTTTGTTATTTTCAAGGCTGTGAAAGTTGACAAACAATTCAGAAACCATCTTTTTGTAAAAGTTCTCGGACATTGCCTTGAAAGTAAACACAAATCATATGTTCAAACAAGACCGAAAAAAATAACAAACGCAATATAATACTGTACATAATAAAAATAAATATATGAAATAAAATAAGCATAGACCTATACATTATAAAATCAGGAAAAGTTCTTCGTATATTCTTTAATTATCATAGTTATATATCGACCTGTAAATTATAAAATACTATAGATAAAACCTGACGAAACTCACCTAATATTTCTACCATCAGTAGCATGCACGGTTACGTTGTCACTGTATATTATTTCATCGTCCGAATCTTCGTTCCATAATAATTCACTACAATCACTGTCACATAATATTTCATCCACTACTTCACTTAGTTTCTCAAAAGCAATACGTTCTCTCCTATTTACGCACATATTGCAAGAAAAAAAATTAATTTTAAAACTATGAATTTTAACAAATAAGCACTGAATTTATATTCACTTATATTTTACCGTAATAAATGCCTACAACTATAGTCTACTATTCTATAAATAATAACTAAAATAAACTATACAATACACTAGGCCTATACATATTTACTTTACATAAACATACAACACATTTTACTGATGGTGAACCGAAAATGTAAACCACTAAAGAAACCTAACGTCTTACAGTGCGGGTTATAACACAACAACGAGTCTACCTCGTTGTGGGGCTGTTTGGACTTTCTACCTGCTCACGAGGGAGACTCGTTAAAAGTCTCCAATGGGTTCACACACGCACTTCTCACTAGGTTCGTGATATTTCTTGATTATGCACACCTTATGATGAAAGCCGTGTATCGCGTATCGTGTTACAACATGCCTTAGCTCTTGGTTGGTTTTCGTTCAGTTCCTGTCCAGCATAGCTCCTGAGGTGTAGAAATCAGCACCTATCATTCTCTGTTTTTCTCTCCTGTTGTTTAAAAGTTCTTGATAAGGGCTAGTATCATTCTCAGTCGTAGATCTTCTATGTAGTTTGCTTCCTTTGTGAGTTCATAGATGAGTCGTGAGGGTGCAGTTTTCCCCACTCTCAGTGTTGTTTTTAGGAAGCGGACTTTCACGTTTTCTATCTTCCTAAGGTCGCTGAGAGTCAGATTTTCCCATATCAGATCTATTCCATAAGTTCGCCGAAGTTATTCAACGACTCCGAGAGAAGGTACCTTCACTTTCAACAGCGCTGAGTGTGGTGCTCCAAGGAGGCACACTCCAACCAAATTTGAAGAGGATGTACTGCATCGCGTTGAAGACGAATATACTCGAACCACGGCGCATGAAATGGGTGCGCCTCATATCATCGTCTAGCGGTTTTCCATGACCAGCACTACATCCACTCCATTCCCAGTGGGTGCATGCAATATGTGTCGCCGATTTTCTACTGCGTGGATATTTATGTGCGTGGTTACTACATCATTGTGTGGACGAGCCTCAGTTTCAACAACAAATACTCTTCACAAAAAATATAGTTATACTAAGGCCACTGTTTTAAACTCAAGAAACAGCCATGTTTGGAATGACGTATACTCCCATGCCACGCATGTGGACGGATTCCAGCACCGTTTTGGCATTAATGTGTAGGCAGATTTTTTGAAAGGTCGTTTGATACCTTCTTCAACCTCGCTTAATGAGCGACACTTATCATCCTCGAAGAATTATTTGATGCATTCTTAGAAAATGTGCCATTGGACATCCGTCGAAATCTCTGGTTTCAACACAATGGCGCACCGCCACATTTCGCACGATAATTCGTGTTCACTTTAACCGATGTTTCGGTCAGAGATGGGTGGGCCGAGGTGACCCGATTGCATGGCCTCCATGACCGCTGGGTTTATCTCTTAGTACTTAGGAAAATTTTTGGACCAAAGAGGGATGAACAGACAGGTGAATGGAGAAGACTACATAACAATGAACTACATGGTCTTTATAGGAAGCCAGATATAATAAGAACAGTTAAGTCTCGTAGACTGCGATGGGCAGGACATATTGCGCGTATGGGGAATGAAAGACATGCATGGAAGCTTCTTGTAGGAAAGCCAGAGGTAGACAAAGAATGAGGTGGGAGAATAACATTAACTATGATTTGTGGGAAGTAGATTATACAGGGAACGATTGGAAAACATTAGCTCAGATATATATGGAGAGCTTATGTCCGCGCTGCCATGTACCTACGGGTTCGATAATGCCAGTGAGTGAGTAAGTAATAATAATAATAATCACCTCTTGATACAAGTCATTGGCATACCAACCGACTGCTGACCTCACATCAAAATGTGTAATTTAAAAAGAGAGATGAACAATCATTCAGGTAGCATAGATATGTGTTTAGCACGTCGAGTTCCCAGAATTTTAGCTGATTTTCTCAGACTGGGGCCGCAACTTATTGTAGCTACCCACAGAGTACCAGAGAAGAAAATGGACAAGTTTCGCGTACATGCCATAAGCGGCGCTAGTGTAGAACAACTAACGACATCTAATTTTTTCGATTTTTTCTGGAACTAATATGAAATTCAGCACCGCCTGATGGTAAAATTCTTCTTCTTCTTCTTCCAAATGCAGTATTGGGTGATGATGCCCGTTCTGCGACTACAAAAACTGATCTTTCCATCGGTTGAAGGGTCTTCCGAGGTCTCTTTTGCCTTTAGGGTTGAGGTGGTAAATCATCTTTGGTAAACGGGAATTTGACATTCTCTGGACGTGTTGGAACCATTTAATCTGATAATTTTGTATATGTTCAACCATTTCCCTACTATTACACTGCATCCTTATCTCATCACTTTTCATTCTATCCTTTAATGTTACTCCAGTTAGTGATCGGAGGAATCTCATTTGTGAACTATTAATGCGGGATTTATCTTTTGCTCGAAGTGTCCAGCATTCACTTCCGTATGGTAGAGCAGGTTTGGCTACGGCATTATGAAATCTCAATTGGATTTCTTTCCTCATTTGTTTTCCAAAATTTCTCCTAATTATACCATTTAATCTGTTATATTTTTCTAAATTTGTTTCCACATCTTTTTGATTATGAAACTGTGATATATTATTACCTAAATAATTAAAGTGTGTTACTTGTTCTATTGGTTTATTATTTATTATTATTTTTACTCTCGAAAATCCCTTTCCAGTGATTGCCATGGATTTGGTTTTATTTTCAGATATTTTCATGTTGTATTTTTTCCAGGGTATTCTGCAATTTAAACACTGATCTCTCCAAATCACCTTCATTCTCCGCTAGAAGTACTTGATCATCTGCGAAGATTATTGTTTGTATTTGTGTGTTGATGGTAAAATTATGAATTATAATTATATAACGCCATCTGGTGAATAATCATGAAATTCAACTTTTATGGGAATAAATAACGTATTAATTAATCTTAAATTATGGAATTATTTGTACCCAGCCTCACAGACCTATAGCGTTTCTTTAATTTTAACAGAAGGGAAGAATGGAAATAAATGAAACATGTTAATTTAGTTTCGTTTATTAACATTTAAAAGCGTGCATTATGAGTTCTTTTAATAAATGTGTACAATTGACCTACCTCATTCTCACATACATATTTTATACAATATTTATTAAAGAACCTTGCATCTGAAATCCATTACAAAGTCACATTTTTAAAATGTTTTAGAAATGGCCGCACACTAACATCACTCTTCCTAACCTAACAAATCTTAGAATTTTATCACTTCTAGTAGGTTTATCATAAGTAATGCCACGAGTGATTTCCAAATTATCGATAAATTCACGACTCACGAAGTGAGGAGTGAATTTATCTAGAGAATTTGGAAATCAAGAGTGGCATTTGTTAGGACTATTTAACGAATAAAATTAAGCTGTTTACTCACAAATCATTATTTAACTATAGTTATTTTAAAATATTTATATATTTAATGTAAACGGCGATGTTTGAAAACAAATGAGAAACGATAGGTACGCTTCTACTGCTTCTTTTGTTTATCACTGCAACCAGATCATACTATTTATTGCCAAAGGAACGCAATATTGTAAGAATGCTCTCTAGTGGAGAAAAAATGAAACACATCAATCTGTATATTAATTCATTTTTGATGTCGTATGATGTAAATATGACAATTATATTTTTCTCGATTATTACCTGGGAAAAAATACATTTAAGAAAGTGCAAACAGTGGTTTCTTTTTTTGGTGGTATAATCAATTGCTACAAATGTTGACATGTAAGCACTATTATATACAATCTGGTAGCCGTATTTGTTATAGGCTCAGTCACTGCAAAATAACGGTCAGACCTGTTCAGAATATTAAAAAGGAGGAGCTTTGTTTAATATATGATAATCCTAACACTGATAAATATTTCGTGAAACACGACTCTGATTGGTTGTAAAACAGGAATCATTGAAACGTGATTGGTCATTGACTCCCATTTGGGGCATGAGTTAAATAGTCTTTGAAAATAGATTCACATTAAAAACGTAAACAAGCTTGATTATACTTACAAATTAGAGTAAAATAAAATCTAAATAATGATTTTAACTATCGATAATATATAATTTTTACAGTACCGTCTACATAGAACGAAAGGATAGCAGTTAAAACATTTAAATTTATAAAATGGCTAATTTCCCATAATCCCGAGTTAACACGCCGTGTGCCTTGCATTTGTTTTATTTAGTTACATAGTATGTTACTACGAAACAGCGCTACTATTGTAGCTTGCTCGTTGTAGTTCATCGTAAACGACCGAAATTTTGTAGATGTCACTGTACTCAGTTTTCCATCTATTCGAAGTTTCTCTATGGTAGCTACCCATATTGCTCACAATGCTGAGTGGGAAGCGGTCTTATACTGACCGGAATTCCATGAGGAAATGTCTTCTCCCAGTCCGTCGCTGTGGCGTAGTCGGTAGAGTCCCTACCTTCCTCTCCGGCGACCCGGGTTCGATTCTCGGCGGGGTAAGGGATTTTTAAAATCTCAACCTTGGGATTGGGTGTGTGTTGTGTCCTAGTTGTAACCATTGGGATTAATTCCCCTAAAAAAAGTTTTCTCCCATGAGGGTCTTAAACCAGTGCATGTCCCATAGCTCTGGGTGAAGCCACGATGCATGTCATAGACCATTCGTCCACATGGAGGGATAACAATAACATCAACAACATAATAATACTAATAATAATAATAAATCCACCGCTGTGGTCTCAAGGTAGCGTGCTGCCTTGTCACGCAGCGGCCCCGGGTTCGATCCCCGGTCGGGACAGTTTTTCTGGGTGAGGTTTTTATCGGAATTTTTCCTTACCTGTAAGATAAATGTCAGGAAAACTTTAAGGCCCAAACGGTCCCCGAAATCATATGGCCATCGCAATCATCATCATCCATATTCATCTTAGGTTAAGCTTAGGATTAGGGACTTTCCTGGCGCACCATTATCATCATCATCACCCATCATATCATCGGGGCAACGTAACCCCGCCTTCCAGGCGCCCCAACCTCAGAAGTGGGTTACAATTACGCCATGCCAGGAGAGAAATCAGGAATGTCGAAAGACAAACCTGGGGCATTTGAAAAAAAAATTAGAAATATTCCAGAATACAGTGTTTCTCCTTCAACCCAAAGTGATTTTTCGCCAAAGGTTCCTGTCTAAAGCATTTTCTTCCCTCAAATCTTTAGCTTCCATACTTCCCCTCACTCCATCTATCCAATGTTCTCTAAGTCTGCCTTTTCCACTTCTTCCATTAGCTTTCCAATTAAGGTTCTCCTATAGTATTCTCTCTTCTTCCAATATTATGAGGTGTCCATACCATTTCTAAAGCTTTTCTTCTATTTTTTTCTAATATGTTTTTCTAACTTGCATAATTTCCCTTATCGTGCTGTTTCTGACCTTATCCATTCTTGAAATTCTTGTCGATCGCCTCCAAAAATTCGTTTCTACTGCTAACAGCTTGTTGGCTTGTTCTCTACTTACTGTCCTGGTTTGGGATCCATATAATAAAATGCTTTGTAACAGAAGTTGAAATGTAGTTTTCTTCGTTCTGTATATTATATTTCTATTACAAAGCACTCAGTTCAACGTACCAATGATTCTTCTTCCATCAGTTGTTGTTCTTTCAATGTCTGTAGTTGAATTATCATTTTATAATAATAATAATAATAATAATAATAATAATAATAATAATAATAATAATAATAATAATAATAATAATAATAACAATAATAATAATAATAATAATCATAATAACTAACTAACTGATTGACACTACCAAACCCGTAGGTTCATGGCCGTGCGGACATAAACTCTCCATATATCCCTATCCTGAGCTTATGTTTTCCAATCATTCCCTGTATGGCTACATCTAAAAGAGAGAAGAAAATCGCACTGTCTAATTCTCCTATTTAAGATCCTACATACCTCGATTCCCAATTATTTATCATCCCGTTTCCAGTATCTATCCTCAAACCATAACTTAAACACAAGATCACAACATAGGCTCTTACTTAATATACCGCAACATAGGACATCACATCACTCCATGTCATATACCATCTCCACTTCTCGCAACTGGAATTCCCTACCACAAGAAATAAGGGGCTGCCGGACATTGGCATCTTTTAAAAGAAATCTAAATTTATATTTGCTCTAAACTCGACTTCATTATTATCCAGTGTAAGATATATATATTAATTGGTGTTTCCCGTATAATGTATCATATTTATATTATTATTATTATTATTATTATTATATTATTATTATTATTATTATTATTATCGTACCATTATTGTTATTACCCTATAAAATGTTGTTTGTACATAACATTGCTACATTTATTGTATCTTTAACTGTTTATAATTAGTATAGTGTATATCTATATTTGTCGAATATTTATTTGTATTTGTGCTGGTTGAGTGGAAGAGAGGGCCTTATGGTCTTAACGCTGCCAGAATAAATAAAGTATTATTATTATTATTATTTATTATTATTATTATTATCTACTTCCCTGAAATCATAGTTAATGTTATTCTCCCACCTTATTCTTGGTCTACGAACTGTGCGTTTTCACTCTGGTTTTCCTACAAGAAGCTTCCATGCACGTCTTTCATTCGCTATTCGTGCCACATGTCCTGCCCATCGCAGTTTATGAGACTTAAGTTTTCTTATTATATCTGGCTTCCTATAAAGATAATGCAATTCACTGTTATGCAGTCTTCTCCATTCACCTGTCAGTTCATCTCTTTTTGATCCAAAAATGTTCCTAAGAACTTTATTCTCAAATACTCGTAATCTCCTTTCCTCCCTTAAAGTAAGAGTCCATGTTTCTCATCCATATAATACAACTGGTAGAATAATAGTTTTATATATTTTCAGTTTAACATTTTATAATAATAATAATAATAATAATAATAATAATAATAACAATTTTTACATACAGAATTTTAATGTTTACACATCTTTCTGTGCCTAAAGTTTTATTTTTCTTCTCCACTCGTCTATCTCCATCCAATCAATGTCTTCCAGTCCTCTTGCTCTCATTCCAGTTCTTATTTCCTGCATCCACGAGTTTCGAGGTCTTCCTCTCCTCCTTCTTCCAGGTGGACACCATTCCAATGTTTTCCTGGGTAATCTTTCTTCTTGCATTCGTCGTACGTGCCCATACCAATTTAGTTGCTTATACCGTATATAATCTATCATAATAACAATAATACATTTATTAAATTATTGACAATAAAAACAACGTTCCTAAAATTCATTGTATTCAGAATTGAGGTTATGTAGTATATTTTTAAATATTAATAGTCATCATCATCACCCGTCACGAATTAGGCCTTTGTAGACTTGTTATCCAGCAGTCATTTAAGAGGTCTTCCTGGTCGACGATGTCCTTTGGATTTATATTGCATCATCATTTTTAGGACTATTGAATTGTCAATTATTTTCAAATGGTCTAGCCAGTTTATTTTATATCTGTTGAGTTTTTCTTCTACTGATTCTTTTAATTATTCTAATTATTCTAATTATTCTAATTATTCTAATTATTCTAATTATTCTAAAATTTCTCCATTAAAATATTGTTATAAGTACTTCTTACATCAGTCTTCCTCAATTAAAATTGATTTTTGTTTAAAAAAACTTTCAAGTTATTTAACATGCCGAAGGTGGAATATGTTCTGAAAGGCCTACAGGGTTTAAACTATGTAAAGAGTGATTAACAAAAATCCATTTTATTTGATAATAAAAGTAAAACAATAATAGAATAATGAAAATTCCAATACAATACAAAGATATTGGTTACTATATATTATCATACAGAGGGGTACGTCAAGATAGAAGAGCTTGCAGTGGTGTAGCTATACTAATTAATAACAAATGGAGATAAAAAATAATCAGCTACAAATATGTGGATGAGAGAATAATAACAGTAAGTTTTAAAATAGATCGGAATTATTTAAACATTGTAGGAGTGTAATGTTGAGTGATTCCGGGCTGTGAGGCCGTGGTTCAATACTGGTGTTCCTACCAGACATTTCTCCCTCAACTGCGGAGGACATCTTCAGTGGCGAGTTCTTCCAGGTCTTGGTTCCTGGTCGGAGGCTCGACTGTGAAAGAGCGGTGGACTGCTGGCCGTGAAAGCATGCATTCAATTATTGTATTTCAATAAAGATAAGATATAGATAGGGACATAGAGCAGACCCGGGGATAAGGGCATTACGCCCGAGGTAACCCGGAGGATGGTGGTGGGGCTCTAAATAAAATAGAATAATAATAAATATTGTAGGAGTGTATGCACCGGAAGAAGGGAAATTGAAGACACCTCATTTTCTACAATAAATTATAATAAGAAGTAAATGGTATTAAAAACCGGAAAGTATTATCTTAGGTGGTGATTTAAACGCTAGAGTTGGTAATCTCCCAATCCCAGGAATAGTAGGTAGGTTTGGAGAAGATGTAATAATTAGAAATGGAAAAGAACTTCGACAATTTGCTGCCTATAATAAACTAAAAATCACGAATACTTTCTATAGGCAAAAGGACATACACAAGTATACATGGTGCGCTAGAAACCAAAGATCTTTAATAGATTACATAGTGATTAATGATAGACTCAGGAATCTAATACAAGATGTAAGAGTATACAGAGGATGTGACATATATACAGACCATTATCTATTGGTAGCCACGATACTTATAATAGCCAAATAGAAAAAAAACAAAACCTCAAGAGAAAATAAAAGAAAAAGTTTTTAAGGTATATCCTCTAGAAGAAGAAAGTATAAGAAAATTATACCAAAAAGGCTACAAGAACACTTAGAAGGAAAAGCAATTAATGATAATCTAAATGAAGAGTGGGAAAATATGTAAACATGTATTATAAATGCTGCAAATGAAGCTATAGGAAAGAAGAAAATTATTTGCAACAAAAGAGGATTGAAGATATAGAATGATGAAATAGAGGAGGCTGTGCGAGACAAAAAAATAACTTCTTTAGAGTACTTACAAAAGAAAACTTGAAGAATCTAAAATTAGATATAAACAGAAAAGAAATCGAGCGAAACAAATAACTCGAACAGCTCATAAAGATTTCTGGGAAAGATTTATTTCCAAAATAGAGCACTATGTACATGGCAGACAATCTTCAACATTTAAAATAATGAAAAAATTAAATACAACAGAAAAATATACTGAAAAACTAAATACCATTGATCTGAAGGCGTGGGAAAATCACAGAATTATGGTGTAATGAAGAAGGATCAGTTATAAAACGCCCTTCTGAAAATTAAAATGAATCAGAAATAGACATAATTACTCTATACGAAATGAGAGAAGCATCGAAAGAAATGAAAAATAGAAAATCACCAGGTATAGATGGTATAAATAATGAACTGATAAAGCATGCAGGTTTATTTACAGAAATAAGATTATTAAACTTAATAGATTAATGTTGGGAGACATGTAAAATACCTGAAAATTGGAAGATAGGTTAAGTCATATCGCTCTTTAAAAGAAGGAAATAGATTAGAAAGTAAAAATTTAGAGGTATCAGCTTATTGAACTCCACTTATAAATTATATGCGAAAATAATAAATACTAGATTGTAGAAGATATCTGACACACTCTCAGAAGAAGAACAAGCAGGGTTTAGAAAAGGAAGATCCAGTAGTGATAATGTGTTTATTATTAAGAGACTAATTGAAAAGAGAATTTAAGCTGCCAACATATTTGCTGTTCATTGATTTTGAAAAGGCTTTTGACAGAGTAAATAGATCTAAACTATGGGAAATAATGAAATAATGAGGTTATCCACACCATCTAATAAAATCAGTTCAATGCTTATATGGAGAAACTAAAGCTGTGATAAAAACTCATAGAAAAAAGTCAGAAGATATTTTAATAAATCAAGGAGTTAGACAAGGGTGTAGTCTATCGCCCACTCCTTTTTAACAAATATATATTGACGACATTATGAAACAATGTAAAATTATAACAGACGAAGCCTCAGATTGAACAATAACACAAGTATTAATAACTTAATTTTCGCCGATGATTTAGTCTTACTACACCATGATGAAGATCTGTTACAATTGGCGGTTATGGTGCAAGAAAGTGGACTACCGGATTTCGAGATAATTTTGGTTTTAAAATGAAGCTTAGGAACACTAAACATGAAACACAAAAAAAAAAAAAATGCGGACCATCCAGAAACAAAGCAGTAAAATAACATTTTATAAGCACTACAAATTACACATTTCACTACTTTTACTGTAAGAGACATTCCATTTTCGATACAAATTTGGTATTAAAATGAACCTTAGGATCACCAAAGATGAAAACACCAAGAAAATCTGTGGACCATCACTAAAGAAACTAGGTTAGAGTAATTGATTCTTATACATAATTAGGTTAGGTTAGCTTTTAGTTTCTTACACATATAACTTATTTACATATCTGTACTTTAATATCGTCTAAATGCCATTTTATGTATTACTTTCACGGGTTAGAGTAATTTAAATAAGTTAGGTTAGCTTTTAGACAATGATAGATTTAGAGAAAGCTTATGACTCAATTCCGAGGAACAAATTATGGGAAGTATTGGAGAAATACAATATTGACAGAAACCTAATAGAAATTATTAAACAAACCTATAAAGATAACTCCGCTTATGTTAAAATGGGAAATATAATGTCTAATCCTATAAACACCTCAAAGGGATTGAAACAAGGGTGCAGTCTATCACCAATTTTATTTAATATTTATGTAGAATTTATATTAACGAAATGGAAACAAAGCTGCAAAGGTATGGGGATCCCAATAGGCAATAGATTTTTGCTGACATTACAATTTGCCGATGATCAACTGGTTTTAGCGCAAGACAATTTTGATATGGAATTCATGATAAAAATGTTGAAAAGCACATATGAATCATGGGGTCTCACAGTAAATTTACAAAAAACAGAATAACTAGCAATAAATAGCAATGAAAGAGAAAACTTAGTATTGGAAGATGGAATCCAAATAAAGCAAGTGAAACAAACTAAATATATGGGAATGATTATGGATAACATCGAAGGTATAGGCAAAGAGAACATAAAATATAGAATTGAATTGAGTAGCAAAATAATATCATCATTAAATTCCATATGGTGGGATAAGCATATTTGGAAAGACACAAAAAAATATATTGGTAAAACATTGGTGGAATCTGTTGCAATGTACGGAAGTGAGGTATGGACAATCAATAAGTACTACAAGAATAGACTAATAGCTCTAGAAATGGATTATTTACGAAGAAGTGACAGAAAGTCTAAATTAGAACGTGTCACAAATAAGGAAATTAGAAACAAAATGGAGGCAGAAGAAAGCATAATTCAAAGAATTGAGGAAAAGGAATTAAAGTGGTTAGGACATGTTTTAAGAATGGAAGATGAGCGATGGCCGAAGCAACTATATGAATGGCATCCTAACAGAAAGAAGAAAAGAGGAAGACCAAGGTTAACATGGAAGGAAAACATGAAGACAGTAATGCAAGCAAGAGGGCTAAGCATCGAAGATGCCCAAGACCGTAGGCTTTGGAGGTTTGGCACGGGAAGACGGCAGCAGCTGTAAAAACCCGAAGACAGATAGACAGAGGTTAGCTTTTAGGTTATTATACATGTATTCTAATAAATTATATTACAAATTTCGAAGATTACGTTAAAATAAGTGGCTCTATTTATTAAATACTTTGTAAGGGCTAATTTGCCGTTGTTCATTTTCGAGAAATACGTACGATGACGTATAGATTATTATCGACAATCGATACAGTTGAACCATTTTTTTCTTAAATTCTACGTGAGGATGTGATTTTTATTAAATTTCAAACTCTTTGTTATGTGATTTTGGAAATATAGCATTTGGGAATACAGCAGTACACAATAAAATATTCATTCTGTTTTCGCATCTGTATTGAAGAAAACATGTTTTTACCCTGAACTAACGTCTGAATATCGAATGTGACGTCACGACCACAATGGCAGCAACTTACTTCAGGTAATGTAGGGAATAGTGCTTTATAAATTTGTTATTTTACAGCTTTGTTTCTGGATGGTCCGCACATTTTTTCATGTTTTCATCTTCGACGTTCCTAAGCTTCATTTTAAAACCAAAATTATCTCGAAATTCGGATGTCCACTTTTTGAGCCGTACCCCAATTGGCTGCTTATAAACTAAATGCAATATGTAGTTATTATAGTTTTAAAATTTCAGCAAGTAAAACAAATGTAATGGAATTTTGTGGAAGGAACACTCTGCGTGCAAAAATAATTAGAGACAAAATTATTGAACAAGTATCCCACTTTAAATATTTAGGATGTGTTATCAGCTATGGATATGATAAAGATACTGAACATAAAATTCATCAGTTTGTGGCACAATAAATAGAACATTGAATAATAAAGTCCATAAACAAACAAAAGTAACATTTTAATGGGAGCGAATCTTGGATTATCGCCACCAAGCAAGAAAGTAAAATCCAAGCAGCCGAGATGTAATTTTTAAGAAGAGTAAAAGGATGCACTAGAATGGAAAAGATAAGAAACGAGGATAGCCGTGAAGAACTGCAGATCTACTCCATAAAATAAAATATATTTAACAACAAGAATGAGTGGAAAGAACATGTAGAAAGAATAGAAGAAAACAGATTACCAAATAAAATCTTATATTATTTTCCGAGAGGAAGAAGAGACGTCGGACGTCCTTGGAAGAGATGGTCTTAGATCTATTAGTGCAGACGGAACAGGCAATTAATGCCTAAACCAGGAAGTGAAGAAGAAGAAGAAGAAAATACAATATGGTTATATATTTTATTATCTATGGAAATGTTTAATAACATTATTTTTACCTTTTTTGTTTTTTTTTAGAAGTCCTTTAGATGTTAAAAAGTCTATAAGTTGGAACCAAAATAAAAACATAAATAGGAATGTATCCATCCACAGTAATTTCTTCCCGAAGGCAGGTCCTTCATGCTATGCTTGCGACTTTACTAGGGAATTGTAGGTGTGGTAGCTTCCCGTTGCTTTCCACACCGGTTAAGGATGATTATGATGGCCATATGATTTCGGGGACCGTTTGGGCCTTAAAGTTTTCCTGACTTTGTCTTACAGATGAGGAAAAACCCCGATAAAAACCTCACCCAGAAAAACTGCCCCGACCGGGATCGAACCCGGGCCCGCTGCGTGACAAGGCAGCACGCTATCTCGAGACCACAGCGGTGGACTAGGAATGAATTTGGATCTCATAAATACATTACATTACTTTGGTACGCTATGATGCGGAAAAAAAAACTGATTTGATGACGCTACTTGTTAATGTAGTGCTTACGTAATTAAGTTAATTTTTTCGCGTAACTCCTTGGGTGGATTTCTATCTTTTTTAGAAAAAACGCCGTTGGCACCTACCTGAAAAGCGTATATCGGTCGCGCAGTGGTTTCTGTCCTCAAGTAATGTTTCGCCGATAGTGACGTCATACACCGATATGACGACATACAGGCGGGTACAGGTACGTTTAAAATAACATATGGCAACGCGGTATAAACGATTGCATTATGGTTTTTCGATGCAAGAGCCAACTAGCGACAGGAAATTGAACTAACCATAGCCGAAGGAAACAACGAGAAAAAGGAAGGTAAGGATATATTTTAAATACAACTACAAAAATGCTCATTTTGAATCTCATAATATAGTAGTACCTCAACGTACAAATAAAAGATATATAACGTCTATATTTTACAAAGAATTAAATGTAATTGAAAATAATAATATATTATATAGGTTATGTTCTTATGTATACGTGTTGCATTTTAAGATTAACTTTTGTTTTTAACGTTTCAAGTTTTATTTATTAGAAAATTTAATTAAAGACAAACTTAAAACCTAACCTTTAAGGCTAATTATTCAATACGAGGATAACCTGTATAATTTCCAAAATATACTGTATTTTTATAGTTTAATTTTGATACACTTAAGTCTTGAATAATATTGACAGAGCATCATATTTAGTATTTTTTACTCATTTTATTGAGGACCTACCGGCATTTTTATACTGTATGTAATACTGATTTTGATTAACTAATTTTATACATGCTCATAATAAATGTATCAGTAGATAATACTGTTTAATTATATTTTTAGGTACTGTGTTGAAATAAAGGCAAAAGAAACAAGGACTTTAAGAAGATTGTGTCTTAGCTGAAAGTTGAATGGAGTTATTAACGTCTTGAGGTATGTTCATATTTATAATGTTTCTGACAAATAGTTAATGATCATCGAAAAAACTTTAGTTTGATTTCCACTTGATTTTCCATACTATATTCTTGTAATTCTGTTGCACTACATACTTCCTCTGTCTTTAATACACAATTGATCTTCTTGGTGATACAATATTAAAATATATATACAGTCAATATGCCCATTTCACCAATAAATGTTTAAAATGGTCAACAAGTTTCTACAGCCAAGCTGTCATTCTCAAGACCAGATATTGACAGTCAATATCTGGTCTTGAGAATGACAGCTTGGCTGTAGAAACTTGTTGACCATTTTAAACATTTATTGGTGAAATGGGCATATTGACTGTATATATATTTTAATTCCTCTGTCTTTACTAACATTTCATACTATTTTAAAAGTTTTACAATAAATCTTATAATTTCGTGGAAAAACTGCACTTAAACTAGTGTGAAATATTTTCAAAAGTCCTATAGAACAACAGTGCGCATGCACCAGAGTTCATAGAGCCAGTGATAACCAACAATTGAACCACATATCAATTATCATCCTCGATTACTATCCGTCGCTATGAAATTTAAATGACCAATATTTGCAATAAATCCCCAAATCTATGTTAAAAAATATGGTAATAATATTAAAATTACCAAACATTTATTAAAAATGGGTGTACATTTGCTTATCACTCCATAACGCTGATCCGACCAGTGATAACCCAAAACAGCGATAGAAAAATCATAGACTAAGTCATATACTCTGTGGAGGAAATAGCAGTTAGCATCACAATATTGTCTAATAGTGTCATAATATTGTGATTTGCATATTTAAATAAATACTTCAAAATTGTCTAATAAATGTTATAAAAATTGTTTGAAAAAGTTAAAAATATTAAATATATTAGTAAATACAGAAGAAAAGCTATAATTTACATCAATATAACTGAAAAATCAAGCGCTAGTAGAAGTGCAGTTGAGCCAATATTTTTTTTATAATTATTAAATATTTATTTACATATACAATGATTTCTTTTCAAAGTTCTACAGAATTACAGTGTGCATGCTCGAATGCTTAATGTAACTTCACAATATGTCAGTAAAAGTAGAGTTACCAACATTTGCAATTAATTCCACACATAATTAATGAAATTAACTTGATTTTGTTATGTTCTGATGGGACAGGTTAGTGTACATCAGATTAATGTACACTTAATTAAATATTGTGCACATAATTTATTTTGTTACATTAGGAAGGGGAAGTTTGTGTAATCCATTTCTAATAAATATTTGGGAATTTATTGTGAAGGTTGATCCCATCAGTTTCATAGCTACGTGGTTCCATCTAGTGTCTACTTTATAAAAATTTGCACATGCGCAGTGTTATTCTGTAGAACTCAGAAAATTTATGATGGAAATCACAATAAAGTTTTACAAATTTTCTAAGTCCAACGGAATAACTATGTACAGTATAAGCTTAAGGCTCAACAGCAATTTAACTCGCCCTTGATTTTTTAAGTTTGTTGTAAACTGTAGTTCTTCTTCTATATTTACTAACTTTTTTAATATCTTAAACGTCTTTCAAACAATTTTTATAACATTATTTGACAATTTTTAAGTATTTATTTAAATACGCAAAACACTAACATTATGAATGATACTGTTAGACAATAATGTGATGCTGATTGCTATTTTCTCCACAGTGTATATTACTTGGTCAGTTATTTTCTCTCTCCTTCCAATGTTGTGTCCACCGTTATTGCTGGTTGCAACGATGTTAGGAAGAGATAAGTTAGTCCATTTTTAATAAACGTTTGGGAATTTGAATTTTATTAATATATTTTTTTAATAGGTTTGGGGATTTATTGCAAAGATTGGTCATTCAAATTTCACAGCGACGTTCTGCCATCTGGCAAAAGCTGTATAAACTTTAGCACAATATCGATAATAATCTATATGTGGTGAGCAGTGATAATCCACTAGGCAAGGATGATAATCAATATGTGGTTCAATGGTGGGTTATCACAGACTCTATAAACTCTGGCACATGAGCATTGTTGGGTAAAGAACTGCTGTTTCTGCTAAATACAAATATTTGCTAGACTTGTAACATGCTACTGAGGGATGTTTAATGCTCGTGGATTGATCCGAGACTTTTTTACTCTCTCAGTAATGATAATTAACTAATACAAGACAATATCAGAATTTAATAAAATTAATTTGTTTTCCAGGGTGTGTAAGTCCAATGAAGAGTGCTGATGCAGTAAAATGGATGACAGCTTTAAATTAATGTAATATTATTAAATAAAAATGTATCAAAGCATGTAATGTATATTATTAAAATCATTAAATTTATCCTCTCTGAAGATGTTCATATTTCATCACTAATTCTGCTTCTTTTTCATGAAAGTGCTTACATGTGGGACGTTCAGTAAATAATGCACATAATTTTAGTTCTTCATTATCTTTCATTGGAAATGACAAACTTTACAGAACATATATATTCAATCATCCTTTATAATGTCACTGTTTTCCAACAGATGGCTGTGATGAATTTTAGTTTTAAAATGCCAGTTGCTCATGAAACACGTTCAAAGCATAGATCAGTGATTGAAGATCAGGAGGATCTGACAGTCTTCATTCTAACCGCTGACATCAACCCAACAACCGATAGTACTCCTATCCATTGCTTGATTGTCATATGCATTTCGTAAGTGTCTGTGAATGTTTGAAATGGTCTGCTGTTCTGCAGAAAGAAATTCAATCATGTCTCTCTGATATGTACATGTTTTGTAAGCAGCCACCATTTTAAAATTAAAGTACATTGCAATTATTTGTCGGAAAACAATGAAACTTCATGATGTTATAAAGGAAGGATTGAAGATATATTCTGTAAAGTTTCATTCATTTCCAATGGAAGGCAATCGAGAACTAAAATTATGTGCAATAATTATTGAATGACAGTGAGTTTTCATTTAAACACAACCTCAAGTGTCCTTTAGAGTGATAAAGTTTCAATCTGTTTCCCTCGTCAACAAACCATGACATTTCCTTATACATTTTTGTTTCTTGATTTCTAGAAAGATATACAAATCTTCTATACAAACACTTTTCCTTTAGCATGCATAGGATTAAGAATGGGAATGATGTTTTCAAAATATATTAAGAGCATAGGATCATACTTTTAGAGGTAAGGTAAGTTTTTGATTCATTTTTTTTTTTTTTTTCAGAATCCTTCCATGTTAACTTGTCCCTACTATCAACTTTCTCATTTTGATTCGAAAGGCATTTCTTATGTAAATTTGGTTGTTATTCAGTACCAGTGCCCATGTAGCATGATTCAATTTTTATAGCAATGAAATACTTAAGAAATCAGTATGACCAACTTTGCAATTAATTCCAAAATATATGAATGTTCACTCGCTTCATTTTGTTAGGTTGCAATGGGACAAGTTAGTGTACACCAGATTAGTTTATTAAATAATAGGCATGTAATTTATTTTGTTTGGTTGTGAAGGAGCATGTTAGTGTACATCCATTTCTTATAAACATGTACGGAAGGTTGGTCATACCAATTTTATAGACATGTGGTTTCATCTGGCGAGAATTCCATAAATGCTTTCGCATGCATACTGCTATTCTGTCAAACTTAGAAAAATCATTGGTTGAGTTATTGTACAATTTCTCCCTCCTCCCAATACTTGCAATATCCTTGATTTTTCAGTTTATTTTTGTAAACTGTAAATTACTCATCCTAACCTTTTTTAATATTATTAGTTTGGCTGATATTTGAAAAAAAAAAGGTGATTTCCGAGATTTATTAAAACTTCATGTCGCTTGTGACAATGGGTGGATTTCTGTTCTCAAATTTTTATGCCACTAGAATAATGTAAACAATTTTAACTTATTCATTAATCAAATTTGCATATTATGTCATTTAAAAACATGTTAATCCATCTTTTTCTGATATGTGGATTAATTTAAATCCAATTATAATCATAAATGTAACCATGCTATATTAAGAAGAAATGGTTTTCAATGTGCCATTTTTAAATTGTTTCCTGATGTCAATATTATTAAACTATAGAAATTATTTAATATATGTACGAAATTACTGCACTTTATATTTGTACATTTCGTCTAGAATAGGTTGTTTTAATATTTCTAGATAAAAAATAACTCACCTTAATATTGAAGAGACTAAAGCTGAGAGATTACACGTAACATTACCTAAGTTTCACCAAACTGAATTTTTGTTCATTTGAACAATTGAGATTGAGTGAAATCCTAGGTTGACAACACTTAAATAAGGACAAAGTTTCCATTAAATGCAGTGATAAATTTTTCGAAGTCCCAGACAGACACCATGTGCATGCGCCAACAAATGCAAAGTTGTTTACACTATGGAATCACGCGATGCTGCCAACATATACACAATATTTAATGAACCTAAAAGCTAACCTAATGCAATTTAAGCACTCTAACCTGTGAAAGAATGCAAAGTGAAATTGTGAAGTACATACTCTATGTTGGCTGCACTGGAACATGTATTGTGTATATTCATTGAATTTAATATGCTATCATGTCATTATGTTACATATGTAGTTAAATATCATAGGAAAATATATTGAAATCATTAGAAAAAATGTAAAATTTATTGTAAGTGGTGATAAATAATTTGAGAATAAAACCCTGTTGGCGCATGCGCATGGTGTCTGCCTGGGACTTAGAAAAAATTGTCACTGCACTCAATGGAAACTTCAGCACTTAAGTAATATACGAAATTCTCCTTTTGAAGCTTCCTCCCTTCTCATGCTAATGGAACAGACTTTACTGTAATTTTTTGTTTTGTTTTATTTATAATATAGAACATGAGATTGAAATACATGTGGGTACAGATACGTGTTACTGTTCTATGTAATCACACACACGAGAATTTAATTCTAATGTCATTCTTCAAGATTATTTACAAAATAAATATCTCAATGTATGGAATTTTAAAATATATTTTACACACATGATTTTTACACACAGAACTTATCACAACCACTTTTTTCTAATAACACGGTCTTGCATCAAGAAGGTAGATTTTTGTTGTCCTTGCATAACCAAACAGCTTTCGTTGCTCATAACCTAAAACATAAAAATGCCATAATATTAACTACATTATCCAATTTCACATTAAAGAATTCAAGTTATCAACAAGACTATACTATAGGCTAAAATAATCATTGAAAATAGTTATAACTTTAAATAAATTGATCTCAAAATTAAGTTGCATAAATTTAGGCCTAAATGATAAAAGTAATGCAATATTTTATTCAATGCAGAAAACATTACATTATTTTTAACTATGCTGGTTAATTTATAAATGGAAAACATTACATTATTTTTAACTATACTGGTTAATTTATAGGTCACTATTCAAAACATTTAAGAAATTATGAGAAACTTACCTGAAATTTTATACGTGAAAATCCACATCTCGATCAAGGTAAATAATACCAGATTTATATGGAATCCCACATCCACTTAATAAAATAATGGAGTACGCTTTTTCCGAATCTTCTTCCCGCCTTTAATTTCCTTATATCGAAGCACATTTTATTGTTATCCTTGAGAACGAAGATAAATACGAAAATGTAACCGCCATATTTGACACACCTCCATCCAGGTATGCTGACGTAAGCAAATATGGCGGATCCTCCGAACGATGTTCGGGACCGAGACATGGGTAGGTTTTTCGATTTGTTATTAGAAACCAAAAAGTTACGACTTCGATCAAAACTTGAGAACAGAAATCCACCCCTTGAGTAGCAAATGACGTTCATTCTGATAATAGAGCCGTTTCTTCAACTCAAGTATGCACAGTTGTACTTGGATATGTAAGGTAACACTACATTATTGCTTCATTCTATAACAACTGATTGATACACAGAAAACGAACAAACTAAACAATGGTGCACATTGCTTCATCAATTTTCATCGGTGTGATTTGCTTCTTAGCCATCGCACAAGCAGCATCTCGCCATCAAGTTGGAGAAAAAGTAAAAAATACCTGGGGTTACAATGGCACAGTGTTTAAAACCGATGAAAAAGTTGAAATTTCTATAACAGTTACTTATCCCGCAGGATGGACGGTATCTGAAATTAGTTCTAAATTTGAATGGTCTGAGATTGGTTACGGGAATGGAACTCGTATAAACAATGGGCTTGGAGGTGAAACTTGGGAAATAAAACTTTATCTTGATGCAAACACATTTGGAATTTTTGAAGTCGTAGTCATCACTCAACATGTGGTAAGTAGCTTTTAACATTACATAGTATTTTTTTTAATATCAATATAAGTACCTTTTTACGCCGTAGCGTAGTGGTTAAGGCACTGAGCTACAAGCCGTAGGGTCGAGGGTTCAAGTCCCGTTGGGGTCATGATTTTTAAACTGACCCAAACCGTCTGGCGGCACTATGGCCCTGGGGTCGACTCAGCCTCTAACGGAAATGAGTACCAGACGCTTGTTCTGGGGGTAAAGGCGGCCGTCACGCAGGGCTGACAATCTGGCTGACGTAAAGTGCCCATTGTCTAGAAAAAGTGGGAACCTTAACTTCCTACTACCCCCAAGGGCCTCTGGGTCTGTTGTGGGATCACTTTACTTTACTTTACCTTTTTATGTCACTCTTCTTCAATTAAAATTGATTAAAAAAGAACTTCGTTAATTAGTTAAAATCATGTAGGCCTTTCAGAACACGTTTCATCATCAACATGTTATTTGGTAATGATATTGGCGTATAAATTATATAACGGGTTAAGATAGGTGGGTGTGTTCTCGTTTAGCGTATTTGTATTATTTGTTTCTTACAAAAAGATTATTTTATTTAAATAATAATTATTATATAATAATCCTTATAAAATTAACAAAAAATAAATCAAGCCATATTGAATTGCACAATAAAATTCTCAATGTAAATGAAATTTCCTTAAAATGCCCATGCCAATCACACACATACATACACATAAACATATATATATATATATATCCATTCATAGTAATTCTGCCCGAAGGCAGGTCCTTCACTGCAGCTTTACCAGGAAATTGTAGGTGTGGTAGCTTCCCGTTGCTTTACACACCGGTGAAGGATGATGATGATGACTATTTAACTCATGCCCCAAATGGGAATCAATGACCAATCACGTTTCAATGATTTCTGTTTTACAACCAATCAGAGTCGTGTTTCACGAAATATTTATCAGTGTTATAATTACCATATTAAAGAAAGCTCCTCCTTTTTAATATTCTGAAATAGTATGATCTAGTTGCAGTGATAAACAAAAGAAGCAGATGAAGCGTGCCTATCGTTTCTCATTTGTTTCCAAACATCGCCGTTTACATTAGATATATAAATATTTTAAAATAACTACAGTTAAATAATGATTTGTGAGTAAACAGCTTAATTTTATTCGTTAAATAGTCCTAACAAATGCCACTCTTGATTTCAAAATTCTCTAGATAAATTCACTCCTCACTTCGTGAGTCGTGAATTTATCGATAATTTGGAAATCACTCGTGGCATTACTTATGATAATGATGATAAGGATGATGATGATGATAAGGATGATGATGATGATGGCCATCTGATTTCGGGGACCGTTTGGGCCTTGACGTTTTCTCTGACATTTGTCTTGCAGGTGAGGAAAAACCCCCATAAAACCTCAGCCAGAAAAACTGCCCCGACCGGGGATCGAACCCGGGCCCGCTGTGTGACAAGGCAGCACGCTACCTCGAGACCACAGCGGTGGAATATATATATATGTCATCATCATCATGAACAAATTCGTTTTAGGCCATGTGGCCTGTACGGTATATATATATATGTATATATGTATATTTCTCTTATGTAATTATTCCCATTCTGCAACAATAAATTGTGTGTTTTTCCATTTTTTATTTTTGTTTATTTAGGTGGCATAGAATTCCCTTGTGCTTTAAATGGCTATGATTCAGATTTTTTTTTAAGATTGCTCAGGTAGGGACATCAGTTTAAAAACACAAATGCAATAAAGACCGCATGGAAGACGCGCTTAAAAGCATACAAAATATCGTGGATAGGGGAGGTTACATCAAGAAAGAAATGAAGGAGAGGATTCTGAAAGCGGTAAGTGAAATCAGAACCTGTTTTTCAGAAATTAAAACGGCAAAACACGCCATAAACGAAGTGATAAGTGAACCACAAAGTGAGGTTAAAACGGTCATATCGAAAAATGTGAGAGAGAGCACCGAGGGAGAAGACAGCCAAACGCCAAGACAACTAGCGACATCTGTTGACGCAGAACAAGAAACACCGAGCAACAGCGACAGTAGCCAGCAGGAGGAGACATCTGCCGATGAGAAGCGGAACCCGGACGGCGGACGGCAGAAAGAAGTGAGCGACTCCAACACACCAGTACTAGTATATGACACAACACGCACACCGCCGGGCGAAACAGAAGATAATGAAGGAGACGACAGCAAAAATCGTCAAATACAAAACACCTCCTCGCTGCCAAATGAAGACATTGAGGAGAAAATTATAAAGAAGGTAAACAAACAGATACAGGACATGCTAGAGGACATAAAATGGATGATAAAAGATTAATCTAGAAACAAAGGCAACCAAAAGAGACACACAGAGACCAAGAGAAGAGGAGGCAGAGAAGAAGAAATCCTACTCACAAAAAACAAGGGAAGGACGCCCGCAGTCGACAAGAAAGGTGATAACGGGGACAAAACAAACTACTGGAGAGGGAAGCAAACTGCAAGCGGCCGAAAAAAGGGCATGGCTTTATATAGGAAAGCTGCACAACTCCACGACTCCAGAGATGATATACGACTACCTACAGGGAAACGACATCGACGGCGAAATAGAAGTGGAGGAATTACCCGCCATGGGAAGAAACAAGGCCTTCAAGGTTGGAATAGCCCTAAAGCACTGCAAAAGCGCCGAAGACCCGACTTTCTGGCCCGAAGGAATAGTTGTACGGCCCTTTCGTTTCTCGAAACGAAACACGGGAAACAAACTTTTTCTCCCCTGGAAACGAAACACGGAGAACACACTGTAAAAACCAGGACAAGGAAGAAAAATTAAAAACACTACTGTGGAATATAGAAGGACTACGAAATGCACTAAACATGTTACCAGAAGACCTTTTCGACGAATATGATGTAATAACACTCACAGAA
This sequence comes from Diploptera punctata, assembly GCA_030220185.1. Lineage (NCBI taxonomy): Eukaryota > Metazoa > Arthropoda > Insecta > Blattodea > Blaberidae > Diploptera > Diploptera punctata. The sequence continues at coordinate 1,914,710 of JASPKZ010010261.1, read as the reverse complement.
ACATTTCTAACAACCCAATGGAGCACGGAAAACTTCTATGCAATTAACTCATATGCCAGCCAAGGGGAAAGAGGAAGACCTAAAGGAGGGATAACAATGCTAATAAAACCAAAATTAGCGCCGTTCGAGATACTTCAAAAATCAGAAAACATGCTGCTAGTAAAGACAAACACATGCACAGTACTAAATGTCTACTTCCAGCCAGAAACACAAGGCAGAAGAAATCCAGGAGGAGATAAGCCAGGCACTAAGCAAGACGAACAGGACAGACAATGTGATAATAATGGGCGATCTTAACTGCAGAATTGACACAGCCACATATAAAGCGAAAACTGTAGTCGGTCATATAGAAAAAGAAGGGCTAACTCTAGTAAACAAAGAGAAAGAATACACTTACATGGGACCAAATGGAGCCAGCACAATCGACCTTGTCTTCACAAACAGCCACAAGACCCACCAAAAGATAAGAAGAGACATACCAGTAAGGAAACATATACCAGTAAGTACCGACATATATATAAAAGACACACAACAAAGAAAAAAACTCCAGAAAACCAACAAATAAACTATCGAGAAAGATTGACAGAGAGAAACTAAACACAGAAACGATACAAAAGGCATCAGAAGAAATAAAAGAAGGAAAAATAAATCAGGCAGTCGATGCAATAGAAGGACAAATAAAACAAGCGACAGTAAAGAAAGAATGGAAGAGAAGAAAAGCAAAGCCATGGTTCAAACAAGAATGCTACGTAGCGAGGAGAGCCGCGATCATAGCACTCCACAAGGCAAAACTATCGAAAACACACGAAGACCTACAAGAATACCAAAATACCAGGAGAGCCTATAAACAAACAGTGGAAAGGTATAAAGAAACGTACCAGGCGGAAGAAGAGAAAAAAATAATAGAAAAAGCAGAGGAAAAATGGTATAAAGTGACCTCACCAAAACAGCCATCCTTTCCAAGAGATATATCAATACATACGTGGGAGAAACACTTTAAAGAAGTACTGCAGGCCAAAGAAACACGCCCAGAAACCATACGAAGAAAAGAAGAAGTGGAGAAATCCTGCCTCTTCACCAGAGAGGAAGTAAGACGACACATTGCAAGTTCGAAAAACAGAAAAGCCTGCGGACCTGACGAAATTGCCTTCGAACACCTCAAAGAAACAGAGCAAGCTCTCGCAGACACCTGGACAGAGCTTTTCAACGAATGCCTAAGGCAAGGCAGCATTCCGGACAAGTGGAGAATAGCAACGCTGAAGGTGCTGTACAAAGCCAAAGGAGACACGAAGGACCCAAACTCATACAGGGGAATAGCCCTAGAGTGCACAACACTAAAAATAATGACCAGCATACTCACAGAGAGATTAAGAGCGATGACAGCCCACGTCATACCGGAACAACAGTTCGGGTTCGTAAAAGGGAAATCGACGACACAAGCAATTAAATGTCTACAAGAGAGCATCGAAATAGCATTAGAACAACCGAGAGGAAAACTACATGCCATCTTCATAGACTACAAGAAGGCTTTCGACCTCTTAAACAGGCAGCTGATAATAAGAAGAATAGAAGAAGCAGCAGGGAGAAATCAAGTAACTAGATTAATTGAGAACATCCTCTCCAGAAACCAAGTGCAGATAGACGATGGAGTTTCAAAAACAGAGCAAATAGATCAAACAAACGGCGTACTCCAAGGTGACCCGTTGAGTCCCCTACTCTTCATAATAGCAACAGCAAAAATGCCCACGGAGATAGAAACAGAAAACGTTCAAATCTTGGCATACGCTGATGACATGGTGATTGCATCCCAAGACATCGAAAAAGCTCAAACAGCGTTCGACAAACTCGTAGCATGGGCCGAAAAGAACGACCTAGAAATAAATGAGAAAAAACAGTAAAAATGACCTTCAGGAAAGGAGGAAGACTCGCAGCGAATGACTGCATTCGGTATAAGGGAGACCCACTGCAAAATGTAAACCAGTTCAAATATCTGGGGATCACACTGCAGAGCCGAGGTGACACCTTCGATAAGCACATCAAAGAACGCGCCTTAGCGGCCAGAATAGCAACGAACAGCATTAAAAGCCTGAGTAAACTATCCCTGGAGACAGCAATGACCATCTTCCGCTTAAAAATAGCACCAATCATGACCTATGGAATAGAAGTGATTTGGAAGAACCTAAATAAGGCAAACCTAGAGGAAATAGAGAAAGTCAAAGCACACTTTTTAAAGACAGCGCTAAGCGTATCAAAATACACTCCTTCACGCCTAACATACATACTGACAAAGGAACCATTCTTCATTGAAGAGCTCCACCTGGACCTTCTCGTGCCGGCAACAGATGCCTACAAAGAACTGCTGTGGGAACTCAATGAGAAGAGAGAACAGATATGGCCTGAGTTCTACGCAACGGACGCGATGATCTACAGGGAATGGACAGCAGCCAGATACGACCTCAGACACACCGTGACGAGAGTCGCTGGCAACTAGAGCACCTCGTCGAAAGAAGCACTACGCAGAAATGCAAGACCGGGATGGATTCGTCCACCCGCCAGCACGTCGCACTGCTAGAACAAACCAACACCACTATAAACAACGAACACCAATAGAAACAAGAAATCTGTTTGAACATCTGTACGAAGAAAAGGCAGAAACTCCACCTCCCTTAGTGGTATATTCCAAAGACATCACGCCACTAAAATTGGAAAGCATCACTGCAGGAAACAAAAATGAAGTACACATGAAGTACAACCAGGGCGTTCTCACCATTAGGACCTCAACAAAAGCGGCCTATCGGCGAGCTTACAAAGAGCTCAAGAAATCTGAGACTCAGTTTTATACCCATGGCTACGGCAGGCCTCCTATCATCAAACTAGTTGTGAAGGGACTTCCAAAGTCCATCACAACACATGAAGTATATGATGAAATTATGAGTAGGAACCTGCCCGTCAAAGAATTAAGAAGCATTGAAAGACAAGTCTTCATAGAAGGAGTAAAGAAGAAGATAGAGCTTCCTATTTACATCCTAACACTCCACAAAACACCAGACATCAAGGAAAAAATCGAAGAAAATCTAAAAGAGCTTTTCAACATCCGAATCAGATTGGAACCTTATCGGAAACCCACAGGAGGCACCCAGTGCTTCAAATGTCAAGGCTTTGGACATATTGCAGAATTCTGCTTTCGAGACACAAAATGCGTCAGATGTTCCGGAAACCACAGAGTCTCCGACTGCACCCAGACGGAAGTCAAGTGTACCAACTGCAACGCAGATCATGCAGCAAGTCATCGAAAATGTCCATCATTCCAGAAGTATCTGAAAATGAGACAAACGCAAGGAACAAGCAAACCATCCACCACGAGAAAGCCTGAAATCACTTCAAAAACCACTCCAAGAACACCTCAAAAGACCGAAGAAAACTTCCCTCCCTTACCTTCTCAGAACCCGCCGGAGAATATACTCCAATCCCTCCTAGTTCTCCTCACCACCATCCTTCAAAACCCTCAAGTCCTTCAAACCACACTATCCTTTGTGAATACTCAAGTCTCATCTAGAACTTAGACTGCAAGATCCTGACACTACAAGAAAAAGCCGTTTTTCAAGACCGACAAGTTCACCTGAAGAACAACTGTTTAGAGGAGCACTCTACACAGCATAACACACAATTTCGCCACCACCTTCCTACAAGCACATGAAGTTATCGGGTCAAGACCTTCGTAAGGTCGGTACCAAATCCACACCTTAAATAATTGCTTTAGGCAGTCCATGGTTTCCACCACAGGATATGCGCAACAGTGAAGCGCCATAACCCAGAAGAAAAGTGCAAGTGCAAACTATGTGGGTCGCACTGCGACCGATATCACCTGTTACAGTGTAAAAACATAGGAACATCGATAACAGACTTTTGTAAGACATGAAAACAGTTCTTTCTACATGGCCATTGGCTGCAATTATACCTATTATTATAAGCCATTACAGTACAAACAGATCAAAACAGATAAACAGATATTTTTCGTAGATAGAGACAAAAGACCGTTTGTTGAAAGTAAACACATTGGCCAGAGCGATTACAGTACACGTATTTTCATTGGTCAGATCGAGGTTATATTGTCACTCTCCTTTCCCCTCATATCATAAACCTCAGTGGATGATTTAATGATACAAAGTGAGACAATATCAACCCACGTTCTCCTCATACTACATAACTTATCACTGGATTCAATGACGCAGCTAAGCAGTGACCTTGATCTGACTAATAAAAATACGATGGTAAAAGTGCACTGATTAGATATGTGTTCATTGTCAAATTTTCGTTTTCATTCGGCACACTTCGTTTTCATTCGTAGTAGCGAAATGTATTATACATTACTACAACCTAAAAGTGAATACACGCTATACAGCATTATGAAATAAAAACAGTGTACATTTCCAGAGGAAACACAAAATGGCTAAACAAAAGAGAGAAATGCTATGGCAATTTATGGTAATTATTAAGAGCACTGAAGACTTCTCAATGATATTCAAAATTAATAAAATAAAACTGTGAAAACAAATAAATATCCAAATTATATTAAATATTTAACATGAAGTTCACGTAATTTTTCATAAGTAATGCCACAAGTGATTTCCAATTTATCTAGAGATTTTGGAAATCAAGAGTGGCATTTGTTAGGACTATTTAACGAATAAAATTAAGTTGTATACTCACAAATCATTATTTAACTATAGTCATTTTAAAATATTTATATATTTAATGTAAACGGCGATGTTTGGAAACAAATAAACGATTGGTACGCTTCATTTGCTTCTTTTGTTCGATGACTGCAACCAGATTATATTATTATTTATTGCCAAAAGATCGCAATGTTGTAAGAATGCACCCTAGTGGAGAAATTTATAACCAACGTTATAGGTATTAATTTCTGATGTCCTATGATGTTAATATGTCAATTATATTTTTCTGCGTCATTTCCTGGAAAATAATTCGTTTAAAAAGTGCAAACAGTGGTTTCTTTTTTTTTTGTGGTATAATCAATTGTTAAAAATGGTTTTATATTATCTCTCGTATGCGCTACGTGTTGACATTCATGCACTATATATATATATATATATATATATATATATATACAATCCGGTAGCCGATTTCTTGGAGAGTCAGTCACTGCAAAATAATGCTATGACCTATTCAGAATGTTAAAAAGGAGGTGCTTTCTTTATTATGATAAACTTTAGTTGGTAAATTTTAGGCGAAACACGACTGTGATTGGTTGTAAATAAAAAATCACTGAAGTGTGATTGGTCATTTACTCCCATTTGGGGCATGAGTTAAATAGTCAATATAAATTTTGTAGTAGGCCTATTAATTGATTTTTTGCTTTTTTGCCCATGTTTTCCTTTTACACAGATTTAGGCGCTCTCCCCCTACAGGGAAGAATTTGAACCATTATAATTTAGTTATACTTGTTTTCGTATAGATGTTATTTGAGTGGTCCGTGGTCAGCGTTCCGCCTCATACTGACATCTAGGAAACCAAGGTAGTACTAGGACGGGAAAATTCGGTAAATTTTGCTTTTAGAGGCCTTTTCATTCAGGCTTAAGGGCTTTTTACGAGCCTGAAAATCTTCAGACTCGGGACCCACGGCTTAAGTCTCTCCCGGAGAACTTGCTCCTTGGATTTTTCCATCCTAAAAAAAATCCATCGACCCTGGCCGGGTTTGAACCCGCGACCCTCGGGACCAAAGGCAAGAAGCATAAACACTAGTCCACCGCGGCTGATATTTTTTTTTCTCTTATTAATACTGTAAAAACATTTAATAAAATAATTTCATAACAGTTTATAGCTGTTATTTTGTTAGGTTAAATGACGTGACACAAATACAAGGATAAACTAAATATAAAAGGTGTTTCCTTAATGAGATGTCTCGTGTTCAGGGAACAATTATGCAAAATTTAGTTTAATGTGTAGAAATAAGAACTAATACAACTCTAATGCAAAAAAAAAACAAGTACATGATGGTGGAAATCTAAAACTTAAAGATAATAATTGGAGATTAAAGAATACTTAATAAATATTACACATAAATTAACGAGCGGGTTGGCACAAACGATAGCGTTCGACATTGGTATTCCATGCCGTCCCCAGGAAAACCCGACTTCCGACGAACGTGACAGACTTATGTTTTCTCGTTTTTCTCATTCATCAAGGGAAATGCTAGCTTGGAATTCCATTACCAGGATCATTTTAAAAATTAACCGTGGATATTACAGCGTCTATGAATAAGAATAAAAAACTTATAAATATTGTTATTTATAAGTAAAACTATTTTTACACGCTTTATATTAGCCTGACCTGTATCTGTCTATCTATCTACCTATCTATCTATCTACCTATCTATCTATCTACCTATCTATCTATCTACCTATCTATCTATCTACCTATCTATCTATCTACCTATCTATCTATCTACCTATCTATCTATCTACCTACCTATCTATCTACCTACCTATCTATCTACCTACCTATCTATCTACCTACCTATCTATCTACCTACCTATCTATCTACCTACCTATCTATCTACCTACCTATCTATCTACCTACCTATCTATCTACCTACCTATCTATCTACCTACCTATCTATCTACCTACCTATCTATCTACCTACCTATCTATCTACCTACCTATCTATCTACCTACCTATCTATCTACCTACCTATCTATCTACCTACCTATCTATCTACCTACCTATCTATCTACCTACCTATCTACCTACCTACCTATCTACCTACCTACCTATCTACCTACCTACCTATCTACCTACTACCTCTACCTACCTATCTACCTACCTACCTACCTACCTACCTATCTACCTACCTACCTATCTACCTACCTACCTACCTACCTACCTACCTACCTACCTACCTACCTACCTACCTACCTACCTACCTACCTACCTACCTACCTACCTATCTACCTATCTATCTACCTATCTACCTACCTATCTACCTACCTATCTACCTACCTATCTACCTACCTATCTACCTACCTATCTACCTACCTATCTACCTACCTATCTACCTACCTATCTACCTACCTATCTACCTACCTATCTACCTACCTATCTACCTACCTATCTACCTACCTATCTACCTACCTATCTACCTACCTATCTACCTACCTATCTATCTATCTATCTATCTATCTATCTATCTATCTATCTATCTATCTATCTATCTATCTATCTATCTATCTATCTATCTATCTATCTATCTATCTATCTATCTATCTATCTATCTATCTATCTATCTATCTATCTATCTATCTATCTATCTATCTATCTATCTATCTATCTATCTATCTATCTATCTATCTATCTATCTATCTATCTATCTATCTATCTATCTATCTATCTATCTATCTATCTATCTATCTATCTATCTATCTATCTATCTATCTATCTATCTATCTATCTATCTATCTATCTATCTATCTATCTATCTATCTATCTATCTATCTATCTATCTATCTATCTATCTATCTATCTATCTATCTATCTATCTATCTATCTATCTATCTATCTATCTATCTATCTATCTATCTATCTATCTATCTATCTATCTATCTATCTATCTATCTATCTATCTATCTATCTATCTATCTATCTATCTATCTATCTATCTATCTATCTATCTATCTATCTATCTATCTATCTATCTATCTATCTATCTATCTATCTATCTATCTATCTATCTATCTATCTATCTATCTATCTATCTATCTATCTATCTATCTATCTATCTATCTATCTATCTATCTATCTATCTATCTATCTATCTATCTATCTATCTATCTATCTATCTATCTATCTATCTATCTATCTATCTATCTATCTATCTATCTATCTATCTATCTATCTATCTATCTATCTATCTATCTATCTATCTATCTATCTATCTATCTATCTATCTATCTATCTATCTATCTATCTATCTATCTATCTATCTATCTATCATCTATCTATCTATCTATCTATCTATCTATCTATCTAACTGAATCTTTCAAAGCGTTTTTCACCCACTTAGAATAATTGGATCGGCTTGAAATTTTGTATACTTGTAAAGGATCCGTGACAATATAATAATTTCATATTTATTTTCTAAAATCCTGGCCGGAATCATCAGAAAATAAAAAAAAGTGTCTTTGTATTTATGTAACGGAATCTTTGAACACGATTTTCACCCACTTAGAGACATTGGATCGACTTGAAACTTTGTCTACTTGTAAAGGACCTGTGACACTACAATAATTTCATATTTTATTTCTAAATTCCTGGCCAGAATCATCAGAAAATAAAAAAAAAAAAAAAAACTGGTATCATAGGTTACGGACTTGTCGAATTTTTAGTCAATCGTTGTAAGAGCTCAGTTGGTAGAGCGGTGAATTAGTGGTATACAATTTCAGTAATCCGTAGGTCGCTGGATCGAATCCGGCTGGGGAGGATATTTTTTTAGAAGAGTAATACTTTTAGCTCATACTACAATAGTATGGAATTTAAAGATATTTACATTCTTATCTTATTCTGTAAAATATTAAAACTAAAAAATAAAAAATAAATAATAGTTTTAAAAAACTAAAACAGCACGCTTTATTAGAAAACCGAACTAAAAAATGAAAAATAATTTTAATTTCCAACACGCTTGGGATAAATTTAAAGTGGTCAACAAAAAAATCATCTCCAACACATATAGAATAAAACTAGAGTTATCAACAAAAAGAAAATAATTTTACCATCAAAAGCGTGGGGTGCTTCTTATGATTTTTACATGTTCTTCTTAGAGACTTTACTTTTATCAATATCTGTTTATTATCAAATATATTAATTGATATAGAGCACCCCACGCTTTTGATGGTAAAATTATTTTCTTTTTGTTGATAACTCTAGTTTTATTCTATATGTGTTGGAGATGACTTTTTTGTTGACCACTTTAAATTTATCCCAAGCGTGTTGGAAATTAAAATTATTTTTCATTTTTTAGTTCGGTTTTCTAATAAAGCGTGCTGTTTTAGTTTTTAAAAACTATTATTTATTAGTTATTAATACAGATTTTCTGCGCAGTTACAGAGTTTAGAATGATAATAATAAACCACTGACAAAAGTGGTAGTGAATAATCTGAAAAATTATATAAAATATTCATTCATAGTGATCTGCCCCAAGAGCACGTCTTTCACTGCAAACTCAGCATTCTGCACTCTTTCCTTAACCCAGCTTTCCTCTTTGTATCTGCATACAAACAATTTATTTTAATATTGTCTATCATCAAAGCAACGGGAAGCTACCACACCTAAAATTCCCTAGTAAAGCTGCAATCATAGTATGAAAATGCTATGATTGCAGTGAAGGACCTGCCTTCGGGCAGAATTACTGTGGATGGATCTGATGTATTTTTCTGCCTCTAACTTTCTTTCCGTTGACCATTCCTTCTAGGGCATCCTTCAGCTGGCAGTTTCTTCTTAGCCAGTGGCCAATCCAATTTATTTTCCTCTTCTTTATGAGTTCCAGCATTGTTCTTCTTCCACCCACTCTGTCTAGCACATCTTTATTACTTATTTTGTCTGTCCATTTTATACGTTCCATTCTTCTCCATATCCACATCTCAAAAGCTTCCAGTCGCTTTTCCTCATTTCGTCGTAATATCCAAGACTCTCCACCATACAATGCTACACTCCACACAAAACACTTCACTAGCCTCTTCCGTAATTATTTTGCCAAAGGTCCGCAGAAAACGCTTTCTTTTCTTGTTAAAAGCTTCTTTTGCCATTGCTATACCTTGCTTTACTTCTTGACCGCAGTTCATGTTACTACTGATAGTAAAACCCAAGTATTTGAAGCTCTCCACTTGCTCAATGGCCTCATCTTTAATCCTCACGTTTATCCTCCTTGGTTTCTTTCCTATAATCATGGCCTTCGTCTTATTTATATTAATTTCATCCCATAATCCTCACACTTATTAATATAAAATATGTTTAATAATATATTGTAAGGTAAATTCAATAAATGATTTGAGTATAGATGGAGCATTTTCATAAGTAATGCCACGAGTGATTTCCAAATTATCGATAAATTCACGACTCACGAAGTGAGGAGTGAATTTATCTAGAGAATTTGGAAATCAAGAGTGGCATTTGTTAGGACTATTTAACGAATAAAATTAAGCTGTTTACTCACAAATCATTATTTAAATATAGTTATTTTTAAATATTTATATATTTAATGTAAACGGCGATGTTTGAAAACAAATGAGAAACGATAGGTACGCTTCTACTGCTTCTTTTGTTTATCACTGCAACCAGATCATACTATTTATTGCAAAAGTAACGCAATATTGTAAGGAGGAGCTTTCTTTAATATGGTAATTATAACACTGATAAATATTTGGTGAAACACGACTCTGATTGGTTGTAAAACAGAAATCATTCAAACGTGATTGGTCATTGACTCCCATTTGGGGCATGAGTTAAATAGTCATAATAATTTTCCCACTTGTATTCTGTAGGCATATTAATTTCCGTAATATCAATCAATTGCTAAAAATAATCGTTTGTGTTGACATCTATGTGAAACATTTCTAACTATTTTATGTAATGTTAATAACCACTTTCATCCGCACGTTGTGTGCATGTTGATAGTATCTGATAGTTAATTAAGTTAAAACGGACCTTTCAGGTGAATATTCTATAATTTTATATCTGATAGTTATTTATAAATTACTTAAAATGAAAATTCTGGTACATAAATGTTACCGATTCTTAACTGATGTATATTTAAATTAATTACATAAATTATCATCATCATCATCATCATCAACATCAACAACAAGGATTAAGCCCAGTGGCCTGTTCTGATCTCATTATAGGTCGAATTGGTCCTTCCATCTCTTCAATAGTCATCCCAACATTCTTCTCCCTTTTGATTTATAATTATACATTCATCCGTAAATTGTATTTGATTAAAATGTGATATCTATCATAGTCCACCGCTGTTGTCTCGAGTTGGTGTGCTGCCTTGTCACGCAGCGGGCCCGGGTTCGATTCCCGGTTGGGAAAGGCTCCTGGGTGAGGTTTTTTAGGGTTTTTTTCTCACCTGTAAGACAAATGTCAGAAAGCTTAGGGCCCAATGGTCCCCGAAAATCATCCGACCACCATCATCATCACCCTTATTATTATTATTATCATCATCATCCTTCATCGGTGTGAAAACAACGGGAAGCTACCACACCTATAATTCCCTAGTAAAGCAGCAAAGCATAGCATGAAAATGCTATGATTGCAGTAAAAGATCTGCCCTCGGGCAAGATGTACCATTATAATTGGAATTTGTTCCAGTTATTTCACAACAGTTAACCGAATAAAATACATCCCCAACATGACAATTTATCATACAGTGCATATTAAGGATGGCCGCTGAAACTGATCAGAGTCCAATTTTATACTATTTAAGTTTTAGCTCTATAAACTAATCTTACAAGAATTTAATATTTATCATTAACACAATACAAAAAACAATTTATTCTATTACAGTTAAGGGGGTACCATTTTTTTTACATATAGGGAAATAATATAATCTCAAGTTATTATAACAGCATAAGACAAAAGAAAATAGAAATGTAGAAAGACCTAGAAGAAGATGGAAAGATTGCCTTAAAACTTCGGTATATCGAAACAGGGCAAGAGGCCTGAACAATGCAGATGATGAGGATTAAATATGTATGTCCCAATTCCACCCAGTGAACGTTTGGTGCTTTGGATACGCGCTAGGCAGATAAATAGCATTAATGTGGTCTATTTTAAACTTACGCAGCACTTGGGCAGATGATGCGCGCTACCATTGAGTACAGAAATGAGAGTATAGGTTAATGTATGTTTACACACTGAACAAGTTACCTGAAAGCTTGTCCGATGGTTAGACTCTTGGGCATTCCTCTTATATAAACTTTAAACAGAAGTATTGACTAAATGACATTACAAAATCGTTTTTTTTTTACACGCTTTATATTAACTTGACCTGTATCTATCTATATAACTGAATCTTTTAACGCGATTTTCGCCCACTTAAAATCATTGGATCGACTTGCAACTTTGTATACTTGTAAAAGACCCGTGACAATACAATAATTTCATATTTTGTTTCTAAAATCCTGGCCAGAATCATCAGAAAATTAAAAAAAAAATTAAAACTGGTATAATAGGTTGTGGACTTGTCGACTTTTTAGTCAATCGTTGTAACAGCTCAGATGGTAGAGCGGTGAACTCTAATGGTATATAATTTCAGTAATCCATAGGTCGCTGGTTCAAATCCGGCTGGGAGGTTTTTTTTTAGAAGAGTATTACTTTTAGCTCATACTTCAATAGTAGCTTATCGAATTTAAAGATATTTACACTTTTATCTTATTCTGTAAAATATTAAAACTAAATAATAAAAAATAAATAACAGTTTTAAAAAACTAAAAAAACACGCTTTATTAGTAAACCGAACTAAAAAATTGAAAAATAATTTTAATTTCCAACACGCTTGGGACAAATAATTTTACCATCAAAAGCGTGTGGTGCTTTTTATGATTTTTACATTTTCTTCTTAGAGACTTTACTTTTACCAGTATCTGTTTATTGTCAAATATATTAATTGGTAAACAGCACCCCACGCTTTTGATGGTAAAATTATTTATCCCAAGCGTGTTTGAAATTGTTTTTTTTTTTTCAATCTTTTAGTTCGGTTTACTAATAAAGCGTGTTTTTTTAGTTTTTTAAAAATATTATTTATTTTAAATGAACTGTGATCGTTTATACCCGTCGCCCTTCATTTGCATGGAAATATATTGGTTGGGAGCTTTAAAGGTTTGATGTATTTTCTAATCAATTTGCATCAACTTGACTAATAACTAGTAGTTGACCATTTGCCCACAGCTGTGATCTCGAGGAAGCGTCATTGTATCGTACACAGTGGATCCGTGTTCAATACCCAGTCGGGACAGTTTCTTGCTTGTTTCTGTGTTTTTTCTCTCCGGTAAGACATATGTTGGGAAAGTTTAAGGTTTAAATATTATCCGAATACAATCTGGCTAACATAATCGTACATAACATTTTTAACTTGTTTAATAGAGTACAGTAGATTTTAATGCCTAAGAGGTACCCGGGCTAAAGACTCCTCCAGGAAAGTCGTCAATGTCTATATGTAGTCAAAAAAGTGTTTGTGTAATCCAGAGTGATTCCTCTCCCTGTAGACTGTAATGCTTGGGAAGTGACTGACTCGTAAAAGTTACTAAAAAGGGAGAGAATATGCCAAGATATAAAGAGAGAGAGAGAGAGAGAGAGAGAGAGAGAGAGAGAGAGAGAGAAAGAGAGAGAGAGAGAGAGAGAGAGAGAGAGAGAATTAGGTCATTTCACAGTCCAAAATTCCACATTATATATCCAGTAAACATAGACAATTAGATTGGTATGGTCATATCACTACTTCTTCTTCGTCTTCTTCTTCTTCTTCCTTTCATGTGATAGACCTAGTAGTCTGTTACGGTCTTAATCCAACGTTTGAAGGGTCTGCGCAAAGATCTCTTGCCTGGTGGCTGGTAATTTAAGATTTGACGTGGTATTCTTGTTCTGCTCATTCTTCTTATGTGAGATTTTCAGTTTTTTTTTTTGTATTTTTGTACATATTCCATGATTGATTCTCTTTGTAATTCTCTGAGAATCTCAGTATTCCTTTTATGGTCTGTTCTTGAAATAATATCACTTAAAAAGTGGGAGAATAACATTAACTATGATTTGAGGGAAGTAGATTATACAGGGAATGATTGGAAAGGATTAGCTCAGGATAGGGATATATGGAGAGCTTATGTCCGCGCGGCCATGAACCTACGGGTTCGATAGTGCCAGTGAGTAAGTAAGTAAGTAATTGGACACTCCAGGGAAGAGAAAAGAAGGGCAACCAAATATTATACAGACACAAGACATTAGAATATAATTGGTGGAGAACGGATTAGAGGATGGGGATTAGCAAGATAGCAATGAATGGAGGGAAAAAAGTTATATAAGTTTGGGTACAGGAATACACATTGAAACCCTGTTCAATAAAAATAATTCATTTATTAAATAAAACTATCAAAGTTTTATATGATTTTCATAAGTAATGCCACGAGTGATTTAAAATTTATCTAGAGAATTTGGAAATCAACAGTCGCATTTGTTAGGACTATATAACGAATAAAATTAAGCTGTTTACTCACAAATCATTATTTAACTATAGTTATTTTAAAATATTTATATATTTAATGTAAACGGCGATGTTTGAAAACAAATGAGAAGCGATAGGTACGCTTCATCTGCTTCTTTTGTTTATCACTGCAACCAGATCATACTATTTATTGCCAAAGGAACGCAATATTGTAAGAATGCTCTCTAGTGGAGAAAAAATGAAACACATCAAACTGTATATTAATTCATTTCTGATGTCGTATGATGTAAATATGACAATTATATTTTTCTGGATTGTTACCTGGGAAAAAATACATTTAAGAAAGTGCAAACAGTGGTTTCTTTTTGGTGGTATAATCAATTGCTACAAATGTTTTTATATTGACTCCCGCATGCGGCATGTGTTGACATTCATGCACTATATATACAATCTGGTAGCCGTATTTATCACAGGCTCAGTCACTGCAAAATAATGGTCAGACCTGTTCAGAATATTAAAAAGGAGGAGCTTTGTTTAATATGGTAATTATAACACTGATAAATATTTCGTGAAATACGACTCTGATTGGTTGTAAAACAGAAATCATTGAAACGTGATTGGCCATTGAGTCCCATTTAGGGCGTGAGTTAAATAGTCATAAATATTTATTTCATTCAACATCCTAACAGCTGATTTAATACATTGTATCTTCTTCATACGAATGTCACACATTCTTCTTCTGAAGATGCAGTAAAACAGCTGGTACGAATTTGAATAAAATAAATATATATGAACATCATATAAATTTTAATAGTTTTAATTAATAAATAAACATAATGGATTTTCATGAAATAAACACCTAATCAATTCATTTTATTAAGATATCTTATGAAGTCATGTTTCTTTTAATGAGTAATAATTGAATATATTAACTAATAGATGACCACACTGGAATTATTAACTTGTGGACGTACAAAATGAGGGAACGCAGTACATGGTTTGTTAGGTAATACGCTGTTAGCCAGAAATTTACGGGTTCGTTTCCAGATACGATTAGGATTGTTAAATTGGACTAAACTTTCTGGTGGCAGCATGGCCCTGCGATCTATTCAGCCTCTAGTGGAAATTAGTACCTGATTTAAGTTCTGGGGTAAAAATGGCCGTCACGCAGGGCTTTACAACTTAGCTAACATCTCGTGCTGATTGCATAAACAAATAGGAATCTTATATTTACTTATAAATAGAAATGAAACTTCTCCAGCCAATGACGCGAGGTTGACTATGCTTCAGTAGAGGTCGCTGTGAACTCTAAATCGCGATCAGAGCAGGATTCAGACTTACATAGTATACTTCTGTGGAATATAGAAGTTGCGCACTGACTGTTCTGAACATTTTGAGTGAAATGTAACCGATGTAAAGTGGTTATTCTAAACTGTTGCTGTAACCAGACGTACAGAAAACTATTCTAACCCCCCTTCTCTCTGATTGTCCTTTTTGGGTCGAAAAGTACATATGTGATCATAGTTTAAAATAATCTCTCTTCGGCAGGCCGTGTCACTGTAAGACCCGAGTGGCGTATGACATGTAAAATTGCCTATAAAGTGAGAGGTTAAACAAAGTTAATGGAATGGAAAGAATGAAATATTGTAAGGTGTGGTATTAAATAATAACTGGAATTAAGGTTATAAACATCACAACCTTAATTTTGTATTGTATTGTAAGCCCATGTTTTCCCTTTACGGAGATTTAGGCGCTCTCCCCCCTACAGGGAAGAATTTTAACCATACTAATTTAGTTACACTTATTTTCGTATAGATGTCATTTTTGAGTGGTCCGTGGTCAGCGTTCCGCCTCATACTGACATCTAGGAAACCAAGGTGGTACTAGGACGGGAAAATTCGGTAAATTTTGCGTAGAGGCCTTTTCATTCAGGCTTAAGGATTTTTTACGAGCCTGAAAATCTTCAGACTCGGGACCCACGACTTAAAGTCCCTCCCGGAGGACTAGCTCCTTGGATTTTTCCATCCTAAAAAATCCATCGATCCCGGCCGGGTTTGAACCTGCGACCCTCGGGACCAGAGGCAAGGAGCATAACCACTAGTCCACCGCGGCCGATACAACCTTAATTAAGGTTATAAACATCACAATAAATGGCTGTTCCTGTCCTTTTGTATGGGAGTGAATCTTGGATTACCACTACCAAACAAGAAAGTAAAATCCAAGCAGCCGAGATGAAATTTTTAAGAAGAGTAAAAGGCTGTACTAGAATGGACCAGATAAGAAACGAGGATATCCGTGAAGAACTGCAGATCTACTCCATAAAAGAAAAGATATTTAACAACAAGATACAGTGGAGAGAACATGTAGAAAGAATGGAAGAAAGTAGATTACCAAATAAAAATCTTCCATTATTTTCCAAGAGGAAGAAGAGATGTCGGACGTCCTCGGAAGAGATGGTCTTAGATCTATTAGTGAAGACGGAACAGGCAACTCTTGCCTAAACCAGGAAGTGAAGAAGAAGAAGAAGAACATCACAATAAATATTAAATACAGATTCTTACTACTTTAGGTCAAGATTTGTGCTACCGAATTAATAAAGTTAGTTACTGGTCCTCCACGTTTGGGGGTTGATGCGGTAGGCCAGCTCCCTCCCATCAGAAAAACTGCAATGCTAAAAACCTAATAGAGATAAGCCGGTCAGATTAAAGAAGTTACTGTTTATATTTAAAATCGCTCTCTAATATCCAAAATTAAATTTTATCGTAGAAGGTCCGAACAATTTCGCGCAGAGGCCTCTTTTTCTAGGTTCGAGCTTATTTTATGTGCCATAAATCTACGGGACGGGATGAACAGCTTTAGTTCCCTTCCGAAGGAACCAGCACTCACAATTTTTAAGCTCTAGGAAAAAAATCATCTATCCCGCGAACTTTGAAAACAGAGGCGAGAATGGTTGCCACTATAGCACAAGGCCACTTATAACCAGATACTAATGGAAGTGAGTATATCGAGCGCAAGTTAACTGAACGCTTCTGCAACGTCGCAGGGAGAACGGTCACAACGTGAAAAGAATGTTAATAGAACTGGTCGAAAAAACTTTTTTCATTTACCTGTAAAGCTATTCCACGACTGTGTGCAGCTATGTTGCAAGTGCTGAAAAACAACTGATGTTTGCAGGTTGGAGTCTTATAATAATGAAATAGAGAAACAAACAAAATCAGGGGACTGTACAAGAAACGTATTGTCCTTATTTATGGGTGCTTCACTTTAAAGATGATGTGAAGTTGGGTGGCTATGGTCAGTCAGGCTTTCAGATATCCTGCGCCCAGTGTACCAGATGTATGTTCTAGATATAAAGACGACCATGACGTAGGAATGATAACCTGGCTGACATTCCGTGTACAATGTCTATAAATATGGAAGCTTTAATATCCTGTTAACCCAAGAGCATCTAAGACCTGTAATGGTATCAGTCTACCTTCTTTCTTCACATTTTTTTATTAAGAATATTCCACAATAGGTATTTCTCCTTCAACCCAAAGTGATTTGTCGCCAGAGGTTCTTGTATAAAGCATCTTTCTTCCCTCAAATTTCTAGCTTCCCAACTTCTCCTCACTCCATCTATCCAACGTTATCTAGGTCTGCCTTTTCCAATTATTCCATTAACTTTCCAATTAAGGATTTTCTTTGGTATTCTCTCTTCTTCACATAATACCATTTTTAATGTTGCAGGTTTCTGAAGGTGAAGGTAAAGAATTCCCGGATTCTCTGACAGTTTTGTACGACGAGTTGGTTCTTAGGACCTCAGGACCAGGTACAGTCAGGGATGTAATTAATAAAGTAATTCGTAAAGGTAATCAGCTCGCTTAGGTTTTAAATTGAATATTACAACTTTTTGTATTAATTTGTTATGAAATATAATTAGTGATAATAAAATTATTCTTTAATAAAATTCTTTAATTTATTAATGTTTCACTAAGAAACCTTCCATTAAACACTAAAAGCAACAGATTAACTCCAACCTTAAAATGACATTTCACTCATTCTAAGAAAAGTGGATGGTTCAGAGCACAAGTACACCAAGTCCAAAAACTACAAGTTAAAAAACTAATCTTAAAATGATACTTACTTACTTACGTACTCACTGGCACTATCGAACCCGTAGGTTCATGGCCGCGCGGACATAAGATCTCCATACATCCCTATCTTGAGCTAATGCTTTCCAATCATTCCCCGTATAATCTACTTCCCTCAAATCATAGTTAATGTTATTCTTCCACCCCATTCTTGGTCTACCAACTGGGCGTTTTCCCTCTGGCTTTCCTACAAGAAGCTTCCATGCAAGTCTTTAATTCCCCATACGTGCACCATGTCCTGCCCATCGCAGTGTACGAGACTTAACTATTCTTATTATATCTGGCTTCCTATAAAGACCATGTAGTTCATTGTTATGATTCTAACTATATTTATCCAAGAATATAGTTTAATATTAAATTTAAAATATAATTGTAAACAGAGTTTTTAAATGCTCCCTACAATAAATTATTATACAGGGTGAATTTTAATTACACCGACAAACTGCAAGGACTCATTCCTGACTGGAAATGGAGGAAAAAATGTCCTATGAATAAGTGTCCATAAATGCCACGGTAGATGGCACTGACGAATGTCATTATTCTCTCTGCCCTGTTTCATGGCCTGCTAGATCACCGAACTTAAATCCTCTGGGGGCATCTGAAAAGCGTTATGTATGTTGAACCAGTTCCTGATGTACATACCCTTCAACAGCGTGTCACGTGGCCTGTGACGCTATTCGGAGAGAGGCCGACACATGCGAATGAGTGAGGCAACCCATGATACGTTTGAGCGTGTGCATTGCATCCCATGGAGGACACTTTGAACATCTATTGTGTCGTGGGTGCGATTATGCTATGTATAGAATAGAATATATTTATTTAGCCTGGTGGAGTTAAGGCCATGTGGCTTTCTCTTCCACTCACCAGGACATACATATGTTACATATAAATGCAAAACATTAGAATAATAGTGCATAATAAACAATTAATTATCAATTAAATTGAATAATAATGAAGATATTGTCTAATAAAACAATAATATTAAATACAATTTAAATTAAACTAATGATAGAATGTATACAGAAAGGAATAACAGCTTGAATCTACTATACATGAAAAGAAAAGAAAAAATACAAAGAAAGTAATAAACTTTAATGAATTAATCTATCCCTTATTAAACAAGGCATTAGGTAAATATATTGACAAACCTTAAAACTATTTTTATTAAATAATGAAAAAACAAAGTATTAATTTTAAAAAAGTAATATTAGTGACTTGTTTCTGTTAATAATTTTACTTTCAATTTGTTTCTGAAAGATGGTAAAGTTCGGCAGTCTCTGTGCCGGGACGATTTGTTGTCGTTGCACGCACATCGTTCATTTCCGGACACATGTTTATAGAATCTTTTTGCCTTCATTTCCAGTCAGGAATCAGTCCCTGAAGTTTGTCGCTGTAATTACCGTTGACCCTGTATATTAATGTGTTTAACAATTTATTTCTCCTATACATGACATATATACATGACAAACATGGCTTGTCTACTTGTGCTCTGAACTATTCAAGTGTCAAAGTCGTAGTAGGTCACGCTGAATTAAATAAAATAATATATATTAAAACTTTATTTATACTGACAGAGTTAAGGTCATGAGGCCTTGACTTCCACTCAAACAGTGACATAAGTGGATTTTTCATAAGTAATGCCACGAGTAATTTCCAAATTATCGACAAATTCACGACTCACGAAGTGAGGAATGAATTTATCTAGAGATTTTGGAAATCAAGAGTGGCATTTGTTAGGACTATTTAACGAATAAAATTAAGCTGTTTACTCACAAATCATTGTTTAACTATAGTTATTTTAAAATATTTATACATTTAATGTAAATGGCGATGTTTGAAAACAAATGAGAAATGTGAGGTTATGTTCATTCTCTGCTGCTTGATCAAATTATTTATTGCCAAATAAGATCGCAATATTATAAGAGTGCACCCAAGTGGAGAAATAATGAAACACATCAAACTATATATCATAATCAACATTACAAGTTATTCATTTATTTTTTTAGTAAACAACTCAGCAAAATCAAGGGATCTTTTCATTATTTGCTATATTCAATGTATTTGTTGGAGAAAAATAATGCTTTGACCTGTTCAGAACATTAAAAAGGAGGAGCTTTCTTTATCACAAAAGCAGGAGCTGATAAAGAGAAATCGATAAAGAGCGAGGTGAAACACGACTATCATTGGTTGTAAAATAACATTCATTGAAACGTGATTGGCCATTGATTAGCACTTGTGGCACGAGTTAAATAGTCGCCTCATTATGATGGTTGTCCGTTTATATAAAAGAGGGTGCCGCGCGACAATCCTTGACAATGATTAATATGCGGAATTATTATAGTGGCGGTAGTCGGCATCTTTGTATTTAATTATTTATAACAGCTGCGGGGAAACAAAGTGAGCCGCAGGACAAACATCATAGTGAGGCTATAATACAATACAATACATAAGCTAGTGATGTTTATATACAATATTTACAATATCCAGAATTGAGATAATGTATAATTTCTTTCTGCACCTCAATATTTTTGTAATTATTGTTCCCAGGCATCTGAATTCAGAGGTAGCTGAAATGAAAGACTTCTGGATGGTGTTTCTCTTAAGGCCGAAACAGGTCAACAAATGGCCTAAATTCGTGAATGTACTATGATGATGATTTAATTTTATTGTATTTTTAGACAATATTGTTATGAATACATAGTCCTTTATATAGATTTTTTATTGTTTTATAGATTATTTTAATTATTCAAGCAAAGTCTTTTGAGATGGACTTTAGACATTCAAAGTCTGTTGAGATAGAGTTTAGACATGATATAGTTCAGAGCAAAGTTTGCTTAAGCTAACTGTAAACATCCCTACATTTAGTTTATTGGAATGTTAGTGAGTACAGTTAGGGTATTTCGAGGTCAAATTGAGTATATAAACATTGAGAAGTGAGGGTCTCGTACTTGAGAAGTGAGGGTCTCGTGTCTGTCTGTGTGTGTAAACGGCTGAAGGGTAAGTCACCGACCATTTTTCTTAACATGTAGTCTATAACTTTTATGTTTTGAATCAAGTACAATTAACATTTTTGATAATATAAATTCAAAAAGGGATATAACATTTTTAATCATGTAGGTTAGGTTAGATTTATAAATTCCACAACTCCCTCTTCTCAACCCCCCAAGAAAGTACTGTAGTTTTTAATATAGGCTTAGATTAGATTTAGGGCTAGACTACTTAGGGTTTCTAATTATTTATACTTTAGTAATAAAATAGTTTAAAATAAGACTCCATTTGTTTATTTCAAAACATGTATACTGTACATCCTCATAGTAACGCTCGGCTAGACAAACGCTACCAGATTTTCCAAGTCCTGAAGGTCCTTTAAGCCTAAGAAATCCAGGTGGGTTCATAACAAATATTTTCATTATTATTCAATTTAACAGATAATTAATTGTTTAGTATGTACTATTACTGTAATTGTTTGTATTTATATGTAACTTATATTATGTTTGTCCTGGTGAGTGGAAGAGAAGGCCACATGGCCTTAACTCCACCAGGCTAAATAAATCCATTCTATATATTCTATTCTAACAAAGTGGGGCTTGAAATAAATATTAATAAAACTAAATGTATGTAAAAAATACATGATATTATGACCTTTATTGCGAAATGTATTGAAACTTTGTTGCAGTGTGGTCATTAATCATTAATGAGATGCTCGACTATTTACATTCATTGTACTGTACTGCCCCTTGAGAGTGAACGCCATATATTTGAACTCCCTCCGAACCAGGCAACACTTCTCGATAAATTCAGAATCCGGTTTTATGATAAAACCGCGAAGCCTAGTTAAGATGTGAAAGAGGAAACAACGATTTCATTTCCCACCCGTTCAATCTAGTGATTACGTCATGTAGTTCAATGTTTTTACGCATAAGTACTGGAATTGCAAATATCCTTGATTCTAAGAATACAAAACAGGTTCCTATCTTCTCAAACATCCTCAGTTATACTTGTATATATATGAGTAACACCTCCTTACTGCTTCATTCTACATCAAGTGCTTAAAACAAGGAAGCAAACAAGATAAACAATGGTGCACATCGTTTCATCACTTCTCATCAGTGTGATTTGTTTATTAGCCATCGCACAAGGAGCATCCCACCATCAAGCTGGAGAAAAAGTAAAAAATACCTGGAATTACAATGGGACAATTTTTAAAACCGATGAAAAAACACAAATTTCTGTTACGTGCATGTATCCTTTAGGATGGACGATATCCGAAATTAGTGTTAATGTTGAATGGTCTACGAGTGGTTATGGAAATGGAACTCTGACGAACAACGGACTTGGAGGACAAACTTGGGAAATAACACTGAATCTTGATGCCAATACTTTTGGAATTTTTGAGGTCGTAGTCATCACTGAACATGAGGTAAGTTCCAATCGACACTACATTTCTAGAAATTAAAGAAAAGAAAGACTATACAATAAATTACAAAAGCAGGGGTGGTGACGAGATGTTCAAGTTTAGAACACGACCAAAGGAAGTGTTCTAAGAGCAGCGAGTTACTAAACCTAATTTTGTAACGTGTTGTTTACAATATTTTATCTACGTTGAAGAAGTAATTCTCTTCATGCTCGATGTTGTTTTAACATTTTGAAGGAGGATTTGTGTCCCAAAAATAATTACTGGTTCAGGTTGGGTTTAATTTTCGGTAGAGTCGGATTCTCTTCTTAGGGTCGGAAGTTGGTACACTGGATAGGAAAACACTTAAAAATTACTAAAAATGTGTCTTGTAGAAATAATTGCAAATTTATTCACTTCTTAATTTCCCAGCAGATTAAGTAAATGTAGGTGGTATTATTCTTCACCGTCAATTAAAAGTAAATTCTTTTCCTTTCTTAAATCAATTATTCTTCTTTTATTAAATATTACATTTTATCACGATATCTCTATTTGCTTCTCTCATTGTTGAAAGTTGTATGCAGAATGACTAGTGTAATTCTTTTATAATTTTAAAGAACATTATTACATCACATTATGTTATTTTTAAATTCTATTGGTTAACAGTCCTACCTTAAATATAAGGTTTAAATTGGTTTGTTAATTGCGAAAGTTAATTGTTTTAACATCCAATCAGAGTTTAGTTTACTTTCATTTAAGAATATGAAGTTAAGCAGGTGTTCTTATTACAGTTATAACAGAAGGCATTACAATTTTGACAACAATGACATAAAACAATTTTTAAAAACATTATTTACAAAAAAACTGTTATGTAGTGCATTTTCTTTAATTGTTAGTGAGACATTTTTATTCAACAATAACCAACAATGAATTATTTAGATTTCTTATTTATTTAAGTTATATTTAAATATTAAAATTCTTTTAATATACAAAATTATTAACTTTAACTTTTATATTCATTATGATATTAAAATTCTGCTTCAACGTTCAGAGTATTTTAATATATGTCGTATATTTTGTATATTTAATTAAATGTATTTATTGTGGAAACGATAGGCATATGTTTAGAGAAAGAGTAATGTGGGCTTTGGAGAGAAAAATGAGACAAATCAACAAACAATGTTGTTATATTCTTCAATTTCGGGTGCTAGTTTCATACGTGAATTTAAAGTAAAAAGGAATGAATAATGTGATTTTCACGGTTCATCAGGAAAAATGTCAAAATAGTCCAAGATGCAACTATTAATATATTTGCAGAAAATTCAAGAAAAGTTTATTTACGTAATTATATGAAAACACCAATAAAGTGTTATTATTATTGATTTCGTACATCTCAATGATGGATAAATCATATTTGAAGAGAAAAATTATACGCTCAGACCGGGACTTGAACCCGGGACCCTTGGTTCTCTAGACCAAGTGCTCTACCAACTGAGCTACCTGAGCAAGTACCGATCTAAACGCAAATCCTTCTCTATATACATTGTAATTCCCATCCACCAAATGCTGTGAAGCCATGCTTCTATCTTGCAAATGGCGGCTCCTTTATTAAGAAGACATATTTGAGAATTATATATTACAGCCAGTACGGCTTTTTCCAAGTTTTTATTATTGATTTCGTACATCTCAATGATGGATAAATCATATTTGAAGAGAAAAATTATACGCTCAGACCGGGCCTTGAACCCGGGACCCTTGGTTCTCTAGACCAAGTGCTCTACCAACTGAGCTACCTGAGCAAGTACCGATCTAAACGCAAATCCTTCTCTATATACATTGTAATTCCCATCCACCAAATGCTCTGAAGCCATGCTTCTATCTTGCAAATGGCGGCTCCTTTATTAAGAAGACATATTTGGGAATTATACATTACAGCCAGTTGGGCTTTTTCCAAGTGTATTTTACGTATAGTAGAAATGTATTTTACGTTTTGATAGCGTGTTTTGTTAGAATGTAAAGAACAGGTTTTGTTGCCTAGTAACTACGTCACTGATTGTTGTAATAGTAGATACATAATTACAAAACAATCTCTCTGTGATCTAATATTAGTGACACGGGTTTATGGATTAAAGAGTTTCCTCTGTATTTATCTCCCAAATTGTTACACATTTTAATAAGAGTATTCACGTTTAGGTTGCAGAAAATAATGGCAGAATATCCAAACGCCGCGATCTGATTGGTTATTGAAATAAATTAATAATCTACTTATTCCAAAAGTAGTCCATATGATAATATGGAAGAAATATCTGATAGGCCCTATATAATAATCAACCCATAGCAAGAAATGCGAGTATGAATTTAAATAATTTGATTTGCTTTACACAATCAGGTAAAAAAAGTAAAAGAGGAATTTTCATTGACAGGGACATTATGTCCATTTTGTAGACAACACATTATCCCTCTGGGGTCCTCATCTAGGGGATATGTGGATGGCGACCACAAGGTGCCCAAGCTGAGCAAAACATTTCTTCCACTTACTTGTGTTTTGCACTCTTTTAACTTTACTATCTAACCTCTCTTGGTTAACTCTTGTTTTTTTTATTCCGATGCTAATAGGGCATCCGAGGGCTAGGGAATCTTTCCTTTCTTCCATTTCTTCTTTCCTTTATTTTCTTTTCTTCTCCAGAAAAGCCTGACCAGAGGCTATAAGATGGCAGCCCCATCACTGGTCTTGCCTTCCTTTGATCAGCAACCAATCGAAGGGACTATTATTATGCTTTCAAGACTTGTACGAGAATTTCCCGGAAGGATCAAAACGCTGGAGGGAAAATTTTCTATAGGATCGTAACAGGCCTTGGCCTAATACTTGGAAGGAAGAAGACAACACGTTAAAACATAACAGTTGAAATGTAACTACATTCATTATGTATATTATGATTATGTCACATGATTGCAATATTCGGTTTTATTCGGCGTCTTTCGTTTTGATTCGTAGCAGTGGAATGCATACTATATGTGAATTCAAGTTAGTATTTTTAACTGAAAATAATGGATTTTCCAAAGGAAAAAATGTTGGTTATAACAGAATACGGAAATAATGTGGCAAGTTATGGTATTATCTAGACTGAAGATTCCTAAATTCTGTTTAAAATTAATAAAATGGAATATCTGAAAACAAATAAAAACTCAAGTAAATATTAAATATACCAGCTAATACCCGGCGTGCGCTGCTACTCCTAAATAAATGTTTATGTGTTTTTACCACCAGCCGTGCGCTGTTATGCTTGCCCGGGAATCTGCTTATCCCGATCTTCTTGGATCAATGAAAGACAAAAATTGTTATTGTGAGTTACCCGTAGAACATAAACATATACTGCCACGGACATTTTTGTAGAGATTTTTTTTAGATATTCAATTCTGTGTACATTAAGTTGGTGTAATTGTTATGGTTTGGGGCAGCGTAAGCCATTTAAACGTCAAAATAGGGACTTTATTTCACGTTTGTCACTACAAAGGCTGATATTTAGGGACGAAGGGGTTGAGTATTACAACTCTCTTATAGCCTATGTTCATCCATGGAATCTCCTGGACATTTTTCAAAAAGCTCCATCTCAATTGGATGAACGGTATGGCAGAGCACGCTTGCCCGGGAATAATAATAATAATAATAATAATAATAATAATAATAATAATAATAATAATAATAATAATAATAATTTATTTATTCTGGCAGAGTTAAGGCCATAAGGCCTTCTCTTCCACTCAACCAGCACAAATACAAATAAATATTCGACAAATATAGATATACACTATACTAATTATAAACAGTTAAAGATACAATAAATGTAGCAATGTAAATGTCATGTACAAACAACATTTTATAGGGTAATAACAATAATGATACGATAATAATAATAATAATAATAATAATAAATATAAATATGATACATTATACGGGAAACGCCAATTAATATATATATCTTACACTGGATAATAATAAAGTCTTCTTGGCATCAATGAAAGACAAAAATGGTTATTGTGAGTTATCCGTAAGAGATAAACATATGCTGTCGCGGAATGTTTTGTAGAGGTTTTTAGATATTCAGTTCTGTGTACATTAATTTGATGTATTTGTTATGGTTTAGGCAGCGTAAGCCATTTAAGCGTCAAAATAGGGAATTTATTTCACGTTTGTCACTACAAAGGGCGATTTTTAAGGGTGAAATGATTGAGTATTACAACTCTTTTATAACCTATGTTCATCCCGGGAATCTCCTGAACATTTTGCAAAAAAAGAAAAAACCCATCACAATCGGATCAACGGTATGGCCGCGTATGAAGTACGAACAAACAAACAAACATTCATTTTTATATATTAGATTTAAGATAAATATACATTTTATTTCCAACATTCATTTAATAGAATTTATCGATATATTTGTTACATTTACACTATTAATGTATTTAATAAAATAAATTGGTATTAATTTATTTCTAGTATTTTTTAGATATTTAATAAAATTTATAAGAATACTTACTTACTTACTCACTGGCACTATCGAACCCGTAGGTTCATGGCCGCACGGACATAAGCTCTCCATACATCCCTATCCTGAGCTAATGCTTTCCAATCATTCCCTGTATAATCTACTTCCCTCAAATCATAGTTAATGTTGTTCTCCCACCTCATTCTTGGTCTACCAACTGGGCGTTTTCCTTCTGGCTTTCCTACAAGAAGTTTCCATGCACGTCTTTCATTCCCCATACGCGCAACATGTCCTGCCCATCGCAGTCTATGAGACTTAACTGTTCTTATTATATCTGGCTTCCTATAAAGACTATGTAGTTTACTGTTATGTAGTCTTCTCCATTCATCTGTCTGTTCATCTCTCTTTGGCCAAAAATTTTCCTAAGGACTTTATTCTCAAATACTCGTAATCTCCTTTCCTCCCTTAAAGTAAGAGTCCATGTTTCGCACCCATATAATATAACTGGTAGAATAATAGTTTTATATATTTTCAGTTTAACGTTTTTTGAAAGGAGTTGGGACATCAAAAGTCTCTGCAATGCATAATAGCACGCATTTCTATAATTGAGCCTATGTTTAATTTCTTTGTGCATCTCATTCCTATTTGTGATTATTGTTCCTAGGTATTTGAATTCAGCCACTTCCTCAAAATTTCCCTCATTTGTCATTAGCTGTCCATCTCCATTATATACTGAATTTTTACGTGTGACCATATATTTAGTTTTACTGATATTTACTTCCAGTCCTAATTTCTTAGTGTTACTCAATAGTGTGTGCGTGTTGGCCTTCAGTATCTCCTCGCTATCGGCCAGTAGTACTATATCATCAGCATAAACTAACAGCTTATTAATAACCATTCAGTTGTAAGCCTTCCTCATTCTCTAAAGTTAGTTATTTTATTTTATTTTAAAGAAGTTATTTAAATCCAAGGTCATTAACATCGCATATAAAATTTGTGAGTGAAAGTTGGGACTAAATTAAATTTACGGAGAAACTTCATCTTTCAGATTTGAGATTATTTTAAATGCCGTAAATATACGACACAGTAATCCATGTTTTTAGTTTCCTTCCTAATGAAGCCATACTAATGATTTCTAAGCCCTGAAAATTCCATCAACCCCCACGAACCTAGAAACCAGAGGCGAGCATACTAACTATTAGTTCACAAGGAAATTTATAATCAGTTACTCAGCCTCTAATGGAAATGACTACCAGACGTAGAGGAACTTCGGGTAATTTGGACCCCTGTTTTGAATTTGTTTTTCTTCTTTTAATTAAGGGATTTGACTTTTGTTTAATTACAGTGATTATCATTAGTGTTGTAACTATGAAATAGCATTGATATTTTATTCAAATATGGAAACTTCTTCATAATTTATAAACTTTTTTACATTACAACATAGGTTCACTTTAACCTCCATATTCTGATATAGTTGCACCCCAGAGTCCACCTTAGGTTTTAGTCTATTTTTAAGTTTATTTACTCTATTAATTTATACAGACAGGCACAGATTAATCTGAAAATATTTATGGCTGATCATAATTAAAAAGCGTTGATATTTATTTAATGTTTTGAAAAATTATTGTTGATTATAACATTCACATATCATTCAACTGCAGAAAGCGACGGTCTTTGGGTTTAGTTCAATTAGAAGGATATTAAATAAAATGAATTAAGTGAATGGTTTTTACAGATAGCATCCTCATTGATAGAATATACGTATTCGCGTAAAGTGGACTCAGGTCCTCGTGGAGGGTCCACATTAACCGAATTCCTTTGTTATGTTTAATTATTTTATACAGCTACCATGTCACATAATATCAAACCAAACCCGTCAGTATATTAAAACAGCATCTACATAATATAATGTATTTAGGAGTTTTTTCAACATTTGTAATATTCAATAGCAGAAATTAAGAATTGATTCTTAGCTTGAAAACTTTTAAAAGCGGTAATAATAATAATAATAATAATAATAATAATAATAATAATAATAATAATAATAATAATAGCTTTATTTTACCTGGCAGAGTTAAGGCCTTAAGGCCTTGTCTACCACTCAACCAGGTTTAAAAAAATACAAACAAAAAATAGTCTTAAATCTACATTACAATATATATATATATATATATATATATATATATATATATAAACGATTACAAGTTATGAATACAATACAACTAATATTTATAATGTATTTTGATTTACTCTAAATTTAACGAATTAAATATATAATATGTACAAGATATATAAAAAACGAGGAAAAGATTAATGACATAGTATAAAATTAAATAAATAGAGAAAAATTAATTATTTGACAACAGGTAACTGTATAAGCGTGACTTAAAGGTGCCAAGTGTATGGCAACCCCTGATATCTTGAGGAAGGAGATTCCAGGAGCGGGCAGGGGCTACTGTGAAGGAAGTAGAATAGGAGTAAGTGCTATGAAGAGGAATTGTTAGCAGACTGCTATCTTGTGATCTAGTGTCAATATTGTGGTAAGAGGATAACTTCTCAAATCTGGACGCCTGGTAAGTAGGGATGTAGGAATTCAGAAGCTTGAAAAGTAGTGAAAGAGAGTGCAATTTACGTCTGTCAGTAAGACGGAGCCGAGAGAGGTTATTGAAGTGTTCGGAAATATGGTCATAACGGCGAATATTGAAAATAAATCGAACGCAAGCATTATGAACACGCTGCAGTCTCTGCGACAAATCATAGTTTAGATCATTATATATAATGTCACAATCGAAGTGATGTACATAAATATCATAAATAACCCTTCCTCGCACAAAGCATAAAAGAAACTAGTCTTGAACGCGTCAAAGTTGATGAGGGAAAGAAGTTAAAATATTTTCTGTTCGAGGGCAGCACCAATTAAATAAGATATTAACAGGGTCCACTCAAACAGAAGGGTCTACATTACCCGAAATTCCCTATATATTCTACTGATAATGCGATGGCATCCTGTTTGATATCCCAAGTCGATTGTCTAGAAACGTGGAAGCCTTAATGTCCTATTATCAGAAGACCCTGTAGTGCTGTATCATTATCTTACTTCTCCATATAACATTGTTTTTAATGTTGCAGGTTTCTCAACATGAACGTGAAAGATATTCAAAAAGGGCAATTTTTGACTTCAACGAGTTGGAGCTTTATACTTCGGGACCTGGTATAGTCAAGGATAAAATTAAAAAAATAATTCGCAAAGGTAATGAACTCGCTTAGGTTTTGTACTGTGCACTTCATTGTATGAATTTATTATAAGGAGGCTGTGCGGAAATAGTATGTTTACATACTTGCAAGTATAATACGACACCTCGAATCATAGCAGCACTGTTGTTGCATTACACGAACATAGATATTGACAATGTATAGCCAGGAACAAATAGTAAATAAAATTCTTATTAAATTCCGTTGAGGTCAATAGTCATAAGATAAAAACTTAAAATATGTACCTTCTTGGCAGGTGCCGTCGTCCTCAACCGTGTTAAAATATGATTGAAGTTAACTTCCGAAAGGCCTCCAGATAATATTTTAAATATAATAATTTAAACACAGTTGAGGACAATGGCACCTGCCAAAAACGTACATTTTTAATTATCACTTAAGGTACACTTACCGCGCTTACTTAGGGTAATATAATAATAGGCCCTTCGAAGGAAGGCAAGGCCAGTGATGGGGCTGCCATCTTATAGCCTCTGGTCAGGCTTTTCTGGAGAAGAAAAGCAAATAAAGGAAAGAAGAAATGGAAGAAAGGAAAGACTCCCTAGCCCTCGGATGCCCTAATAGCGTCGGGGTCGAAAAAACAAGAGTCAACCAAGAGAGGTTAGACAGTAAAGTTAAAAGAGTGCAAAACACAAGTAAGTGGAAGAAATGTTCTGCTCAGCTTGGACACCTTGTGGTCGCCATCCACATATCCCCTAGATGAGGACCCCTGGAGGGATAATTTTCTATAGGATCGTAACAGGCCTTGGCCTAATATTTGGAAGGAAGAAGAAGAAGACTTAGGGTAATATCTGCTCACAACGTGAAGCGAATGTACGTGGGATGACACGGCATTAGTTAGCAAATCATCCACAAACTAAGCAGGTCTATGTTCCACTGTATCGGATAATACTGTGCGACTTAACTGTAGACAGAAACAGAGGGAGTATGGCAAGACCACAATATCTACAGTTAACACAGCCAAGTAACTATTTATATCAGTGCTGAACTATAGATTCTTATTACAGTTGTGAATATGTGCCAGTTGTCAGAGTAAGCATACTATACCATGTACACAGAGCAATAGGCATCACTAGCTTGTCGTCTGCCTGGACATTTCCTGAGCCAGTTCCTTGCACTTTGTAAACAAAGTTAGTTATCAGTTATTCAAAATATCTCTGCAGGTGGACACATCGCGAATCGCTGTTTGTTACTGCACATAACGTAATATAAGGCAATGTACAGTGGGAAAACAATTACAGTTGCTTTTAATAGCACTTGTAACCACATCGTTTGCTCTTGAACAGTGATTTCGTGTCGATACAACAATTTGTATTATAGAATAACGTTTGTATTGTGTAAGTATGAAGACGCATAATAGTCTCCAAGAAAAGTGATTAATTCACAAGGCAGAAAGATAATTTACTTATTGCAATGTGCACCGTTAACAAACTTTCTACTAGACCTGCACTGTCAGCGTCCCGCATCCCATTCCCCTCTGCACTTCTTAGTTAGAAGTGTCACGTGTTCTATTCCTGCATAAACACGACTGCAGCGTCCTCCGTCAATAACTGTGCGTACTCCTTAAATAGGTAATAGTTCGCTCATAACTTCACACCTCGGTACTATTTCCCCGCAGTCTGTTTATAAGTAAAGCAGGGACTTCATCGCTAAGGAGCCTAAAACAAGTTGTGTGGAAATGGAGATAGGCAAATGTTAATATCGTAGGTCTCTTATTACAGTCTGTCAGTGCTCTTGTTGCATGTCATTCACTCAAGTGCAAACAAATCAGTCACAAACAAACACAAGTAAGGGGCTCGTTTAATCTCGGTGGAAGCTTGGCTAGCGGGCACGGTTTCCAAAATTCTGGCAGTTTGGGAAGGGTATTTGTGGTGGACCACACCAAGATTTTTGAGATTTCTCGGGATTCTCCTGTTTCCTGAATTTCATTCTACCAACTCTCACACACCTCTTCCTCTAACACGCCATTTCATTTCCATTCATTCATTCATTCATTCATTCATTCATTCATTCATTCATTCATTTCACCCTTCGCCTCATCTCATGTTAGGTAAAATAGTCTGGTTTAGCTGTCACAGGTGTCTAAAATGTGTGATTGTGGTGATCTAATGGGAGGCAAATTCATGTACGCCCTCCGAGTCTTATTGACATTTATGACAGAATAGGGTCAAATGGAGAGTTTAACCTCTCCTCGAGGCCCTTTGCCCAGCCCAAATAAATAATAATAATAATAATAATAATAATAATAATAATAATAATAATAATAACAATACTTTATTTTAGCTGGCAGAGTTAAGGCCATAAGACCTTCTGTTCCACTCAACCAGCAAATAGTAAAATTATACAAAAATTGCATACTTATTACAATTTTAAGATATTATTAAAATAAATACTAAACAAAAGGCAATGATGATGTGATCTGATACTAGCTAATACTAACAAAAACATGGAATGTAGTAAAACTGAAATAATATAAAATAAAATAAAGTAAATGAGTTTCCTAGATGATTATTTACAGAAAATATGTGTGCAGAATTTAGAATAGTAAGGTATGTGAATGTAAAGTTCTGTCATTTAGGCGTAGCTATCATAAGGTATGAAATGAAGGAGACACGTGGCATAACGACGGAGATTGAATACAAATCGAATGCACGCATTATGAGCGCGCTGCAGTCTGTCAGATAGATCAGTTATCAGATTAGTCAGTAATACGTCGCAGTTGTCGAAGTGCGGCATTATGAGTCTGTACAAGTATTTGTTTTAATTTTGTAGGAAGAAAGTTTTTAAAACGATTTAGAATAGAATAGAATAGATTTATTTAGCCTGGTGGAGTTAAGGCCATGTGGCCTTCTCTTCCACTCACCAGAACAAGCATATGTTACAAATGTATACAAAAAAAATTACAATAATAGTCATATTAAACAGGACAAACATATGTTACATATGAATACAAAAAAAAAGTTACAATAATAGTCATTGAACAATTAATTATCTGTCATATTGAATAATAATGAAAATAATGTCTAATAATACAATGAAACTAAATACAATTAAAATTAAATTAATGATACAATGAATAAAAAAAGGAATAACAGCTCGAATCTACTATACATAAAAAGAAAAGAAAAAAATACAAAGAAAGTAATAAACTACAATGAATTAATCTATGCTTTTTATACAAGGCATTAGGTAAATATATTAACAAATTCTAAGTCTATTTTATTAAATAATGCAAAAACGCATTATTAATTCTTAAAAAGTAATATTAGTGATTTGTTTCTGTTAGTGATTTTATTTTCAATTTATTTCTGAAAGATGGTAAAGTTTGGCAGTGAAGAATTGAGAACACTCTTTTGCAGGGATTATTCACCTGGATTTTCCAATCTAGATGTTGGTCCATGTCGATGCCAGATTGCAGTAGTAGTAATAGTAGTAATAGTAGTAGGACTTTATTAGACAAAAAGTAAGATACTTACAATATTATTTACAAATATGGGTCGCACGGGCAGTAAGTCGTACGTGCTGTTGACAGTCCGTACAATAAAGTAATAATTGGTACTAGTGTAAAGAAGAAAACAACAAAAAAAGCAATAACATTACAATTACATAGAGAAAACACAATAATATTACAATTAAATAATAACACAATAGCATTATACACTAATCAATTTATGTATAATTATTAAGATTGTTTACTACTGAGCTTTAGGGGATGACGATAAGAGTCACGTGTGAATGTTAGGTGTCACCATAACAGACTACCGTAGAGTATAATTCCATTCCATTCATTCATCGATGGGAAAATATCATTCAGGTCACAGTGCTCGGGCAATTTGCCCTTCCAATTTCAATAAAACATAGAATAGGCTCGTACTTATTGAGGAAGTTGGATGTAATTCACAATACAAGGAGCAGATAACTAACTCACTGGCACCATCGAACCCGTAGGTTCATGGCCGCGCGGACATAAGTCCTGCATACACCCCTATCCTGAGCTAATGTTTCTAATCATCCCCTGTGTAATCTACTTCCTCAAATCAAAGTTAATGTTATTCTCCCACCTCATTCTTGGTCTACCAACTGGGCGTTTTCCCTCTCGTTTACCTACAAGAAGCTTCCATGCAAGTTTTTCGTTCCACACTCGTGCCACATGTCCTGCCCATCGCAGTCTACGAAACTTAACTGTTCTTATTACATCTGGCTTATATTATTGTTTTGTATTTATAACATGTAATCGTTTACGTTTATTGTAATTTAGATGTAATACTATGTTTGTTGTATTTTTTAAAACCTGGCTGAGTGGCACACAAGGCTTTAAGGCCTTAACTCTGCCGTGTAAAATAAAGCTATTATTATTATTATTATTATTATTATCATCATTATCATTATCATTATCATTATCATTATTATTATAATAAAGACCATGTAGTTCACTGTTAAGTAGTCTTCTCCATTCACCTGTCTGTTCATCTCTCTTTGGTCCAAAAATTGTCCTAATGTAAATTATGTCATAGAACACTTAAGGAACATGGATGGTCTTTTAATGACACATTCAACATATTCAAAATATGCAATTGTTTGATAATTATTGTATTGTCATTGGCTCTTTATAAGTGTATAAAGTTTCAAGTCGATCCAATGTTTTTAAGTGGGTGAAAATCGTGTTGAAATATTCCGTTACATAGATCAGGTCAAGCTAATATAAATCGTGTAAAAATGAAGGCAACACATCTACAATTGTAATTTATATTCACAGTTGTTTAAAGAACTTTGTTATGCGATGGGGCACTGTGTTCCACAACGCCTATTTTCAATTTTTATGCAGAAGTACATGGAATGAAATGTTGCATGTGAAGCAACTTTACAAAAACATATATCCCGTGCTGTGATTGCTTTCACAACAACATAGTGCTTCAAACGCTATGCGATCGGCAATGAAGTCCTTGCTTTAACTTTAAGTGATTAACGATCATAAAAGTATTCTTTATTAAATTATTGAATGTAGTATTTATTTTCCCCCAAGAAATCTTCAATCCTATAACATTAGTTAACCCTTAAATTGGCAAAACACAAATTTCTTCTGTTGGTTATTTGAATTTGGCGGACCGCAGTGTAAACGGAATCTTGTATAACTGTTATTATTAGATATATTGTGTAATTAGACACACATTTAAGTGGTTTATTTTTGTTCGTTTTCTTCTGATTTATTTAAAATATTAAATTAATTGAACCAACTGATGTATCCAAAAAGATACATTACGAATTTAAGGGTTAAACATATTTTAACTCCTTTTTTAGAATGGAATTTTACACATTTAAATGTACGTACGCACTTGTGCGCTGCGCCGCCAAAGCGCCGCGCGCGCAACTTGTTATTTAGATTCATACGGAGTTTCAAGCTGCGCGCCACTCTCATGTGACGCACCAAAATTCACTCATTGTCGGTTTTTTCCACGAACACTTTGGGTGCTCGCTGTTCAGATTTGGACGGGAGCGTGAGAGGTTCGTTGTTTTCCGTGCACACCTGTAGGTTTTATTATTTCAGTATGGAGTGGTCAGAAGGAGACATGTTAAAACTTATAGATTTTTATAGAAACAAGCCATTATTTTAATAATATAATAATAATAATAATAATAATAATAATAAATGTGCACTCAGGTTGAGCATTGGGATCCTTATCATAAGGATCATTTAAAAAAAACATTGAAAGGAGATGCCTGGAGGGCAATAGGAGATCAGATGGATATATCTGCGGATATATACACAAGTGTGTACTTTCTTCCTACCGGCGTGAGAAAAGTAAAATAAAAAGCAGCCAAGGTACAAGAAAAGGTAAGTTGTAATTTATTAGTATATTACGATAGGAGGTTGGGAAGTGGTTTTTACAGAATCGAGGAAAAATTTCCGAGATCCTGTAAAACACTTCACAAACGTACGTTGTACGTTATTTTTTGCGCGATGGTGTTTTCAAAATAATAAATAATAGTAAAATAATAACATCTTTGTTGGAAATATTTGCGTTCATTATAAACAACTGACTAACGTTAAAAGTGTGGGCAATGTTTATTAGTTGAAACAGCAGGAGGCCTTGAGAACAATTATTCATAACATGGCCGCAAGTACGTATTTATTGTTTTATATTGTTTCAAATAAGGTTAAGTTCATTTTTTTTCAAATGCCCCAGGTTTCTCTCCTGGCATGGCGTACTTGTAACCCACTTCTGAGGTTGGGCCGCCTGGAAGGCAGGGTTACGTTGCCCCGATGATATGATGGGTGATGATGATTATAATGGTTGCGCCATGAGAGTCCCTATTCCTAAGCTTAACCTAAGATGAATATGAATGATGATGATTGCGATGGTCATATGATTTCGGAGACCGTTTGGGCCTTAAAGTTTTCCTGACATTTGTCTTACAGGTGAGGAAAAACCCCGATAAAAACCTCACCCAGAAAAAATGTCCCGACCGGGGATCGAACCCGGGCCCGCTGCGTTACAAGGCAGCACGCTACCCCGAGAACACAGCGGTGGACCAGTCAAGTTCATTTAAAATTCAGTGATTTGTTTCGTATAATGTATATTAACACTTCCTTTTGGATATTTTCTGCATATACATTGTACGTAGTATACATAGAAGGCAGTGGTTTTTACTTTCCGCACGTGGGTGTAAATGTAATATTACAATATAATTATTATGTTGGCAACCCCGAAATGTAGGAAGTTGAACTTTCAATAATGGTCGCCATTGCTGTAAGTATGACAAAACGTACTATGGCGAAAAAAAAAAAGTTTACAATGTTTTATTACTATAATTCGTAAATACAATTGGACGGTGTTATGCATCAACCGACTATGCGCCATTTAAAAAGGTTTTTAATGTTATATATTGCACTGGCTCTTGAAGTATACACTTTTAGCGCCAACTCTTTAAATATAGCCCTATTATTAAATAAAAAATGTAAACGCCATCAGTCCTATCAGAGATTCTGTGTTTTGTAACAAACGGCTATGAAACTAGTTCTTCATAAATACTAATCTAAATTTTGTACAGGGCTTCCAATATAAAACCGGACACGCCTCACGGGGTTTCACCCGTCAGGCTGCGCTCTCTCCTCGTCCGCATTTCACTCTGCCAGCCGCAGAGTGTCCGGTTTTATACTGGAAACCCTATATCATGCAATTTAGCGACAAATATTCCGGCTCTTATAGTGTAGGTGCATAACTCAGTATTGTTGGTTTGGCGCTACAATAAATATTGAAGATTATCAAGTCGGTGTGCTCTGCAAAATGTCTACTGATGGTTTGTGGGTTTCCTATGGATCGCAGGAGGTTCGTTCAAATTAATAATTCCGACGAACACAAAACGAGCAGCGCGTGTATTCGGAGCACAAGAAAATCAAATCCAAAAACTATACAAGGCCTATTTGGCAAAAAAAAAAAACAATGTTGAAATAATTCTAACCACATTTCACTAAGAACTTATTTTAATATTAAATCTAAAATATAATGATTAACGAGTTTTTAAATACTCCATACAATTAATTATACACTATAGGCCTAAAGAAAGCCGATAAAAACGTAAAAATAGCATACAGAACCAATAACAAATTAAACAACATAATAAACAATAACATTGAAGAAAATAACATTTTCAACAGCAAAGGAGTTTATAAACTGACATGTAAGGACTGCAACAAATTTTATATAGGAAGGACAAACAGGAGTTTTAACATCAGATTCAAAGAACATTTTCGAGACTTCATTCACGCAGAAGGTAAATCAAGCTATGCAAAACACGTTATCCATGAAGGACATCGCATGTTAAATATTGAAAACACCCTAACAGTAATGCACAGAGAAAATAATCCATCGAAGATAAACGTACTCGAAGAGATGGAAATCATGAAAGCAGCTCACAACGACAGCCTGATAAACGAAAACGAACCCAATACATGCAACCCCCTCTACCAGATCTTCAGTGAAACACCAGTTTTGAATCCTGCCGATGATGGGACAAGTCCCGAAAGCGCTACAGTTAAATGATAATTAAGTTGAGGAGACGGACCTTTCAGGTGAATATTCTATAATTTTATATTAATTTTGAATAAACCTCAACGGAACACATCATGAATCTTATAAAAGTTGATTATAGGCCTACTTGTACTCTGAATTATTCAAGTATCGAAGTGGTAAAGGCAGACTATACCAAATAAAATAATGAATATATTTCTATATACGCCGTGCTTCTCCGTGTGGGAATTAGGGTGCTCTGTAATGGAAGTGTTTTAACAAACATAATTTTGTTACGCTTATTTACCCATAGATGTCAACAAGTGATATGAAGTCGGCATATCGCCTCCGTGAGAAAACTAGTGGGTAACCACAATGGAGGAAATTGGTATAAAGGCACTAACTTTTAGTACTAAAACAACCTAAAATATTTATGCAAGTACCGTATGTGTGTCATAGATTACATATAATTATAGTAAAGTATTCCCAATACAGGCCTCAGGAGGCCCTTGGTGTAGCAGAAGGTTAAGGCTCCCACTATTTCTAGACAATTGGCACTTATGTCAGCCGGGTTGTCAGCCCTGCGTGACGGCCGCCTTTACCCCAGAACAAGGTCTGGTACTCATTTCCGTTAGAGGCTGAGTCGACTCCAGGGTCATAGTGCGCTAGAAGGTTTGGGCCAGTTTAAAAATCCTGACCCCACCGTGACTTGAATCCTCGACCTTTCGGCTTGTAGCGCAGGCCTTTGGACATAATTTCGTACAGGTCTCCACATTTTGTATTTATTATATATGTAAATATTACATGAAAACTAAGAAAACGCTATCCTAGGGGTGGAAATCGGTATACAGGCACGTCAACTTCTGGCTCTTACACAGACATAAATGTAAACAAAACACTGCAGTTGCCTGGAGAAAATATATCTGTGAGCATCGTTCATCAGTTACAAGTCAGTAGTACGTAAAATGCAGCGTGAAAAGCCTCTATCAAATGAAGATAAAGCAAGAGTTAGTGCCTTCAAGGAGATGGCCTTTC
The DNA here is from genome assembly GCA_030220185.1 of Diploptera punctata. Lineage (NCBI taxonomy): Eukaryota > Metazoa > Arthropoda > Insecta > Blattodea > Blaberidae > Diploptera > Diploptera punctata. Next base: position 1,875,160 of record JASPKZ010010261.1, on the reverse strand, counting down.
CAATTGACAAATAGCTACGAAATTGGGACGTTCAAAATGTGTCATTGATAATTTTTGTCAAACTAGGCTCACAATATGGAAAAAACGGAAAGTGTGGACGGACAAGAAAATTGTCTGAGCGCACTAAACGTCTCATTTTACGTAAAGCAAAAGGTAAGAGTATGTTTTCTTCTCAAATCTAGGCTGATTTGAAGTTGCCAGTAACAGCCAGACGAGTAAGACAAATTCTGTCAGAAGACAAGAACTTAAAATTAAAGAAAAAAATCTTAGAAAACTACCTCTGAACAATGCACATAAGAAAGTTAGAATGACTTTTGCTGAAGAACACATGTCCTGGACCTCAGAATGGAATAAAGTAATGTTCAGTGACGAGAAGAAGTTTAATATGGACAGGCCTGATGGCTTTCAGTATTACTGGCACGACCTCCGTACTGAAGAGCAAGTTAGAATGAGTAGAAACTGATTGAATATCGAATAATGTAAGGTTAATTATTACTTCTTCATATTTAATTTAAGTACGTCTAATAACACTGATTGATTTCTGCGATTAATGGATATAATTATATTAGTCGATATTTGTTGGTTAAATGGAAATTACATGAAGGAAATTTACATATGTTGTTTCTAAAGACTATTTAACTAATGCCCCAAATGGGAGTCAATGACCAATCATATTTGAATGATTTTAGATTTACAACCAATCACAGTCGTGTTTCGCCTTAAATTTACCAACTAAAGTTTATCATAATAAAGAAAGCACCTCCTTTTAACATTCTGAATAGGCCAAAGCATTATTTTGCAGTGACTAACCCCCCAAGAAATACGGCTACCAGATTGTATATATAGTGCATGGATGTCAACAGAAAGCGCAATGCGATAGATAATATAAAAACATTTGTAACAATTGATTATACCACAAAAAACGCTGTTTGCATTTTGTTGAACGAATTATTTCCCAGGAAATGACGTTGCAGAAAACTACAATTGAGATATTTACATCATAGGACATCCAATTAATTAATACCTATAACGTTGGTTATCAATTTATTCTTACAATATTGCGATCCTTTGGCAATAAATAATATGATCTGGTTGCAGTGATGAACAAAAGAAGCAAATGAAGCGTACCAATCATTTCTCATTTGTTTTCAAACATCGCCGTTTACATTAAATATATAAATATTTTAAAATAACTATATTTAAATAATGATTTGTGGGTAAACAGCTTAATTTTATTCGTTAAATAGCCCTAACAAATGCCACTCTTGATTTCCAAACTCTCTAGATAAATTGGAAATCACTCGTGGTATTACTTATGTTAAATGTTTCGTCATAAATACTTCTCCTTCACCTCATTGTCTTATTTGGTTAGTTTTGGAACGTAATCTTGAAGTCCTAACAAAATTATAAAATTTTATGAATGAACACACTGTCATGTTCCCTCCTTCTTTCTCATCCGGGCTAGGGTCCGACTATGGCGAAGTTACTACATGCTACGATCTTATTTACATGTTAAATAACATACTGATACTATACAGGAATTCTAATGTATGCTTAAGAATTAAGCTAATGATAATAATTTACAATTTACATACTATATAACATAACATACTGATACAGGTTGACAACACTGGACTGTGTGTGCAAATAATATCCCGCAAGAAAGCTAAAAAATGTGAGTAATGGAGGGGGGAAAGAGAGAGATAGAACATAGAGACAGGCAAGAATGCAGGGAGGGAAATGATTTACCGAGGCGGAAACGGAATTAGTCTTTAGTTCAAATTTCTTACGGAGGCAGAGATAAGTTGGTTCAAGAATATTCTCTCCACTTCTGAGGTTGGGGCGTCTGGAAGGCGGAGTTACGCTTCCCCGATGATATACGATAAGTGATGATGATGGTAATGATGCGCCAGGAGAGGTGTTAATCCTAAACTTAATGAAATGGTGGTAATGATGGCCAGATGATGTTCGGGGACCGTTTTTACGTTAAAGTCTTACAGGTGAGGAAAAACCCCGAGAAAACGACCAACCAGGAAACTTGTCCAGACCGGGGATCGAACCCGGGGCCGCTGCGTGATAGGGCAACACGCTACCTTGAGACCACAGCGGTGGACTGAAATTAATTTGTCGTAAATAAATTTCAGGCCTGATGAAGATTTCAGGCCTGATGAAGATTTCAGGCCTGATGAAGATTTCAGGCCTGATGAAGATTTCAGGCCTGATGAAGATTTCAGGCCTGATGAAGATTTCAGGCCTGATGAAGATTTCAGGCCTGATGAAGATTTCAGGCCTGATGAAGATTTCAGGCCTGATGAAGATTTCAGGCCTGATGAAGATTTCAGGCCTGATGAAAGATTTCAGGCCTGATGAAGATTTCAGGCCTGATGAAGATTTCAGGCCTGATGAAGATTTCAGGCCTGATGAAGATTTCAGGCCTGATGAAGATTTCAGGCCTGATGAAGATTTCAGGCCTGATGAAGATTTCAGGCCTGATGAAGATTTCAGGCCTGATGAAGATTCAGGCCTGATGAAGATTTCAGGCCTGATGAAGATTTCAGGCCTGATGAAGATTTCAGGCCTGATGAAGATTTCAGGCCTGATGAAGATTTCAGGCCTGATGAAGATTTCAGGCCTGATGAAGATTTCAGGCCTGATGAAGATTTCAGGCCTGATGAAGATTTCAGGCCTGATGAAGATTTCAGGCCTGATGAAGATTTCAGGCCTGATGAAGATTTCAGGCCTGATGAAGATTTCAGGCCTGATGAAGATTTCAGGCCTGATGAAGATTTCAGGCCTGATGAAGATTTCAGGCCTGATGAAGATTTCAGGCCTGATGAAGATTTCAGGCCTGATGAAGATTTCAGGCCTGATGAAGATAAACAAAGCATAAACGAAAGAATGAATTCACATTTTCACACCTTGATGTTAACAGAAATATATCATTCACCTTACTTGCTGATAGAGTCAACAAACAAACTGACACAATCACTGTAACTGGTTTTACTTTTGCATTAATCTTAATTTTATTCCTCATGTTTTATGATTTACAACTCAACTAACTAATAATTCAGCATACAAGGACATGCTAATGGAAATATATTAACTAATACTGTCGCTTAAGACAATCCTTAGCTACAATGTCACAAGGCCCTCCCCTGGGTCCTATACTCATCCAAGTGACATTCAGTTCATATCACCAATATCCGGTTTTATACGACCCATACGAATAATTTATTCCTATCTAATACTATAATTCCCTATTGGTGTTTTTCCTCAAGGATTTACCAATAAAACATGTTATAGCTCTTATTCGTTTGACCTACATGTTCATAAAATCTCTTTGACTTACCTTGGTAATATTAGGATAATGGTATAAACTATGCAGGTCTCCATTCTGAAACTTCCTCCATTCTCCAACCATTATAAAGTCATTATGGAACCGAATAAAAACACATAAAACTGAAAATATACAAAACTGTTATTCTTCCGATTATATTATATGCATGTGAAACATGAACTCTTACTTTAAGTGAGGAGAAAATAGTATCAGAATAAAGTTCTTACGAAAGTTTCTGAACCAAAGTGATACGAACAGACAGGCAAATGGAGAAGACTACAAAACAGTGAGCTACGTGATCTTTATGGGGAACCAGATGTACTTTTCTTTACAGGTATCGCAGTTTTTTTACTTATAATTATATAACAATATATAATGTTTTAATATCGCAAATAAATATAAATGTTTATCCTTCTATAAATATATGGTATAAGAAATATAATTTTTTACTTTAAAATAATAACACAAGTTCGTTACGCAGGAACTGGGTAAACTAGACGAATTACAGTCGATATTCTTTGATAACTCTTAAATAACTGGAGAAACTTGATCATCATCATCAACAACAACAAGGATTAAGCCCAATAGCCTGTTCCGATCTCATTATAGGTCGAATTGGTCCTTCCATCTCTTCAATGGTCTTCCCAACATTCTTCTCCCTTTTGGTTTATAATTATACATTCTTCTTGATATGCGCTGTTCATTCATTCGTAATACGTGCTGAAGATAAGCATTTTGATAATATTTTATTCTTTTACAGAGATTAAATACGTTAAGTTCTGTTCTTATATCTTCCTTTTTCATTTTATCGGTCCTTTGGTATCCTGCTATTGCTCTCAATATCTTGATTCTAGGCCATTTTATTTAAACGTTACAGACTGCAGTGAATACTAATCATGCAAAACCGTAAGTTATTGAAAATTTAAAAAATATGAAAAAAACTACTGATTCGTATTTTGCAGTGTGTTTTTAAACATTACTAACTAACTAACTCATTGGCACTATCGAGCCAGTAGGTTCATGGCCACGCGGACACAAGCTCTCCATATGTCCCTATCCTGAGCTAATATTTTCCAATCATTTTCTGAATAATCTAATTCCGTCAAAACATGGTTAATTTTATTGTCCCACCTCATTCTGGGCCACCAACTGTGCGTTTTCCCTTTGGTTTTCCTGCAAGAAGCTTCCATGCACGTCTTTCATTCTCCATTCCTGCCACATGTTCTGCCCATCGCAAGTCTACGAGACTTAACTGTTCCTACTATATCTGGCTTCCTATACAGACCATGTAGTTCACTGTTAGTAGTCTTCTCCATTCACCTGTCTGTTCATCTCTCTTTGGTCCAAAATTTCCCTAAGAACTTTATTCTCAAATACTCGTAATCTCCATTCCTTCCTTCCTTGAACTAGGAATTTATGTTTCGCATCTATATATTATCACCGATAGAATAACAGTTTTATATATTTTCAGTTGAGAGAAGTTGGGACGTCAAGAGTCCCTCTAATGTATAACAGCACCCATTTCCAGAATTGAGCCTATGTTTAATATCTTTGTGCATCTCATTCCTGTTTGAAATCATCGTTCCTTGTGCTATTAAAAATATTAAATAAATTAAACTAACGTACCTTATATTCTCGTAGACTGCGATGGGCAGGACATGTTGCACGTATGGGGAATAAAAGACTTGCATGGAAGCTTCTTGTAGAAAGCCAGAGGGAAAACGCCCAGTTGGTAGACCAAGAATGAGGTGGGAGAATAACATTAACTATGATTTGAGGGAAGTAGATTATACAGGGAATGATTGGAAAGCATTAGCTCAGGATAGGGATGTATGGAGAGCTTATGTCCGTGCGGCCATGAACCTACGGGTTCGATAGTGCCAGTGAGTAAGTTAGTAACGTATCTTATAGGATAAATTGCCAATTTAAGGGTTAATTACATTTTATGGTGTACATTGCGACGAAGCAAAAATGGCGGTTGCTAGAGCGAATTTTTAATTTCGACTTTCAGATAACACCCACTTACAATGATCAGATTTCCTCTATTTTTGGAGAATACCTCTCTCGTTTTTATTATAGTGCCATATACGGAGTTCCGTTATGAAACATCGAAAATTGCGACAGCTAGAGAGCTATTTCAATGTTCTTTTCAGGTGAACTCCTACACGTACTGCTGGTTAACGAGCTCGATTTTAATTTTTCAACTAACCACTGCTATAGGCCTATTTTGGGTTTGATAATATAAAAATTGCGTCCGCTAGAGCGTTAATGTATAATATACACACAGATATCTCTGAAAAACTTTCAAAAATATTTTCATCTGAATATCCTCTAAATTAGACAGGATCAGGAATAGTATTATCCGAGAAAAAATTAACTTTGACGAAAAAATTATACAATTTGTGGGAAATTAACAATTACAATGGTTTGGACACGTGAAGAGGATGAATGAACAAAAACAATGTTTCACCTTTTGAATTTTAACTGGTACTGATGTTGTTGTATAAGTTGTACAACGGGTTTAGTTCTGCGGGTGTGTTCTCATTCAGTAGGCCTGTATTCTTCACTTGTTTTTAATCTTTATATCTGATGTTGTACATGTTGTACAACGGGTTAGGTATGTGGGTGTGTTCTCATTGAGTGGGTCTGTATTCTTGGCTTATTTTAGAATATCTATATCTTCACGAATTATAACGTAGTAACGATTGACCGGTTAAAATTTTGGATGGATAATTATCATTTTAGTATATCCGTTTCAGTGGTGCCGTGAGAGATTGGAAAATATTGGATCAGGATAGGATACATGGATTGCTTGTGTTCGCATGGTCATGAAATTTCAAGTTTTGGGGTATGGATGTTAGGTAAGTTCGAATACATTAATTGTATAGACTGCAGAAATGCGCACAAAAAAAATCATATTAGAATAGTGAAATATACTATACACTTCTTATTAGACACAGGAGCTCCATTTAGGTCTTCTTAAATATTTATTTCCAACTTTCCTATCACTGACATAATTAATCCATATTCAACTAGCTAATGGCCAGAGTGCGCTCCTACTCCTAAATAAATTAAATTAGAATTTTAAACATTCTTTTCAGGTAAACTCCTACACCTAATGTTTTTAGAGAATAACAGCAGCTAAACCCTCACCGTACCTGAAAATGTGAATACACATTTATACACATTGCCACGAATCAAACATGGCAGATTGCTAGAGTCAATTCTTATTTTCAGATTTCAGGTAAACCCCCGAATAAAATGGTCGGATTTCACTGAATTTTTAATAATATCTACCTCGATTAATTTACATGGCATATACTGAGTTTTGTTACGAAGAAACGAAATTTGGGGCAGCTACAGCGACATTTTAATTTTCGTTCCAGGTGAACTCCTACAACTACTGGTTTTAGAGTATAATAGATAGCGGCTAAACACTCGGCCTACGTGAAAACATGCACGTACAAATTTTCATGAAGATCGGTTGAAAGGTTTAGAAGTCATCAGACTAAATTTTTATACCTAACATTATTTAGTAACACATCGTTATCCCATCTAATTTCAGGTCTGATTTGGAGTCTTGTTCTTAAAGATTTCACTCGAAAGGTTTTTTTTAACAACAACAGTATTTTATCACACATTCTGCACACATGGTCAAACTAAATTAATCTTTGTTCTCTTATCAAATTAAGAATATATATTTACTTTTTTTATTCAATTTATAATTTTTTCTAATTATCCAAGATCTATCTCAAATTTCTCCTAGCTCGAAAAATTTACAACTATTTTCCTTTTGAAAGCTAATACTTATTGTATTTCGGCCTCTTCACGGTCAGGTTTCGCAAGCTTCAGCCAACACGGATCGTCCAGTATATTCAAACTTTAGTTTCTTACGCATGATACGCTCTGTTGTTCATTGAGTTATTTCCATGAAAATATAGTAATTGTAGTTACTTCCGAGTCTATTATTCTACCAGTTATATTATATGGGTGCGAAACATGGACTCTTATTTTAAGGGAGGAAATGAGATTACGAGTTTTTGAGAATAAAGTTATTGGGAAAAATTTTGGACCAAAGAGAGATTAACAGACAGGTGAATGGAGAAGACTTCATAAAAATGAACTACATGGTCTTTACAGGAAGCCAGATATAATAAGAACAGTTAAGTCTCGTAGACTGCGATGGGCGTATGGGGAATGAAAGACGTGCATGGAAGCTTCTTGTAGGAAAGCTAGAGGGAAAACGCCCAGTTGGTAGACCAAGAATTAGGTGGGAGAACAACATTAACTATGATTTGTAGGAAGTAGATTATACTGGGAATGATTGGAAAGCATTAGCTCAGGACATGGATGTATGGAGAGCTTACGTCCGCGCGGCCATGAACCTACGGGTTCGATAGTGCCAGCGAGTAAGTAAGTAAGTAAGTAAGTAAGTAAGTTACTTCCGAGAGGGGACATGTGTGTTCATTCTTAACCAATCTAATTTAGTTACGCTCATTTTCCTACACATGTCAGCTAGTAGTCAGCACATAACCGCAAAGAGACATCTCCCAGGAAATTAAGGAATTACTTGGATGGAGGAAGTTAGATTAAATTTTGCTCAGGTGCACTAATTTATGCCTGAGCTTCATTTACGGAACTCACGGCTTAAAATCTCTGTCAGAGAAGTGTTCCCTTGGATTTTTAAATTCTAAAAATCCATCGACGTCGATAGGTTTGATCTCGCGACCCTTAGGGAAAGAGGCAAGTAACATAACCCCCTAGACCACCGAGATCGAATATAAACCAAGATAATTAAAAGACACAGAGAATGTTTTTTTTATATTAAATATTGTAAGTAGTTGGAAATACGCTAAAGCTCTGCTTGCTTGACTGATATAGTTTACCTTAGAACATGTTTCACGAAAAAATTTCCCCCCATCATCACTAACTCTAACTGTTCCATGGTCTGGCGCTAATTTTAAGTACCGGTAGTGTTTATTGCAACAAATAATATGATGAATTCTGTTTGACATCTCATCCGAGAATACTTTAGAAACTAAACACAAACTAAAAGTATATATTGGGTACCTTATCTATCTTGAGTTTCTATCTTCGACAATTGTACTTAAAATGTACGGTTTTATGTCTTTGTATGACGTAACCATCATGTTTTACAGAGTGAGAGTAAAATAATAATCTCCGTGAAGATTTCAACAAGTGAATGTGAATGTAGTGTATATACGAGGACTTGCAAAACTCATGCCTTGAGCTTTATGATTTAATACACTTTGGTCACTAATTAAACAAAATAAAGGTAACATGGGTAGCAAATAACGCCTCTGCGTGGTGTACTTACTTACTTACTCACTGGCACTATCGAACCCGTAGGTTCATGGCCGCACGGACATAAGCTCTCCATACATCCCTATCCTGAGCTAATGCTTTCCAATCATTCCCTGTATAATCTACTTATCTCAAATCATAGTTAATGCTATTCTCCCACCTCATTCTTGGTCTACCAACTGGACGTTTTCCCTCTGGCTTTCCTACAAGAAGCTTCCATGCAAGTCTTTCATTCCCCATACGTGCAACATGTCCTGTCCATCGCAGTCTACGAGACTTAACTGTTGTTATTATATCTGGCTTCCTATAAAGACCATGTAGTTCATTGTTATGTAAGTATTCTCCATTCACCTGTCTGTTCAGCTCTCTTTGGTCCAAAAATTGTCCTAGTACTTTATTCCCAAATACTTGTAATCTCATTTCCTCCCTTAAAGTAAGAGTCCATGTTTCGCAGCCATATAGTATAACTGGTAGAATGAGTTTTAATTAAAAGAAGTAATAATTCTTTGTTACATTTGGTTTTGTTCATAGTATACAATATTTTTGAGAACAAATTTTTATTTTCATGTGCTACGTCAAATTTTACCTGCAATTTTCCTGAATTCCATCCACAATCGGATTTTTTTTTTTCATCTGTGAGACAAATATCGGTAAACGTTATTGCCCTATTAGTACCAAAATAATATCTGGCCATCATAAGTCATTGTCACATTCGCCTTGTTCAGTATGAATGTATGATTGAAAGGCGTGTCTTGTTTTCGGTGGTGGCCACGGATTGAACTGATCCCTCACTCGTCGATTCCCTCCGTGTCCTTGAAGAGTATGTATGTGTTCCAAAGTTTATACATGCTCTACCGAGACACCTAAAAGCAAGATCTAAAAAGGTTGAGATTAACCGCTTAATTTGTGAAATTAAATTTCTCATATCAGCTTATTTAAATGCTTCGTACTGGAGTCAACAGAAAACATGCTTACCCATAATTTATTTTGTGTATATTATTGTGTAATTTTATACAAATTTATATAATTTTACTGATTTATTTTCCTATTATTTTGGTAATAAAAGATTCCGGGCTATGTGGCCGTGGTCTATAACTGGCGTTTCTTCCAGACGTTTCTCCCTCAACTGCGGAGGGCATCTTCAGTGGCGAGCGCTTCCAGCTGTTGTTTCTCTGTCGTAGACTCGACTGCACGACAGAGAAGAAACAGAAGAACAACAGCTGGAACCAGCGATCGTCGCCACTGAAGATTGCCATCCGTCAGTTGAGGCCCGAGAAACGTCTGGAAGAAAGCCAGTGAGTTATAGAAAACGGCCACATAGCCCGGAAAGAATCTTTTATTACCATGATTACCGGCCGTGAAAGCCTGCATTCCACTATTTCCCATTATCTATTAAGAATATTGAATAAGTATGTTATTGGATGCAGTACTACATTCCATCCAAAGTAATTCTGGCGAGGACAGGTCTTTTACTGCAATCATAGCATTTTCATGCTATGCTTTGCAGCTTTACTAGGGAATTGTAGGTGTGGTAGCTTCTCGTTGCTTTCCACACCGGTGAAGGATGATTATGATGATGATGACTTTGATGATGATGGCCATATGATTTCGGGGACCATTTGTGCCTTAAAGTTTTCCTGATATTTATCTTACAGGCGAGAAAAAAATCCGATAAAACCTCACCCAGAAAAACTGTCCCGACCTCGAGACCACAGCGGTGGACTGTACTACATTAAGGATGTAAATAGAGGAAGAAATCTGCTAATTATTTGGACAGACAGGTTACTTTGAACAAGTTGTTCGCTGAATTAAATAGGAAAGGTAAAGTAAATCTTTTCCATATCTATTGTTTGTTTGACATACACATTCAATTATTAGCTATTTTCAAGACGGCTTTGGTTATGTTGTTTTTTTTAACCGAGCCTGTGGTCTTCATTCTAGTTTTCTAAACACGAATCTAATCCAATTTTAAACTATGAATCGTACAAAATGTCGCATATAAAGCAAAATAAAAAAAATCAGTTTGAATTGAAAAGAATAAATTAATTAAATCGAAGAAATTTGGTAACTTATACAGAGACTTAGATCTGCTGAAATGAGATACCTTCAGAGGACTGCAGGATACACACTACTAGATCACAAAAAAAAATGAAGACATCTTAGAAGAATTACACATGGAACCTTTAGAAAACAAAGTTTCTGATTATAAGTCAAGATGTATGCAACATGTTCATCGAATGGAAGATGACAGGATACTCAAACAAATGTTAAAATATCAACCTGCAGGAAGAAGAAGACCAGGACGTCCACTCAAAGACTTTTGGATGTTGTTATTGTCGAGGTGGAAACAGGTCAACAAATGGCCTAAATTCGTGAATGTACTATGATGATGATGACGATGAAATTTGGTAATTGAAAGTGATATATCTTTTGTCCGAGACCGTGGGTACCCTTCCTCAGTTAGGTTGGGTTAATAGTTGCAAAAAAGGTAATCCAGCAAATCCTGAAGATGAAATACTCGTTCATTAACTTTAAAGCCAGGGGCACTGATTTCCGAGTACGTTATATTATATCCCTCCTCCATAACCAGTCTTTTAAAATTTAATTGATATGAACTGAAAAAAAAACTAACATTTTTGTCTTACTTCACGTAAATAGTATTTTCTTGTAAACCCATGTTTTCCCTTTACAGATATTTAGGCACTCTCTCCGTACAGGAAAGAATTTGAACCATATTAATTTAGTTACACTTGTTTTCGTATAGATGTCATTTTGAGTGGTCAGCGTTCCGCCTCTTACTGTCATCTAGGAAACCAAGGTAGTACTAGTAGGGGAAATTCGGTAAACTTTGCTTAGAGGCTTTTTCATTCAGGCTTAAGGATTTTTTATGAGCCTGAAAAACTTCGGACTCGGGACCCACGGTTTAAAGTCCCTCCCGGAGTACTTGCTCCTTGGATTTTTCCGTCCTAAAAAATGCATCGACCCCGGCCGGATTTGAACCCGCGACCCTCGGGACCAGAGCCAAGAAACATAACCACTAGTCCACCGCGGCCGTAAATAGTAAAATAGTAAAATTCTTAATAAATTGCTTTGTAAAATTCATAATAAATAAACATTTTTCTTGCTACCTACATTATTATGCACCTGTTGCACTACATATAGAACTATTATTACTTGTTTTGAAAAATAATAATGCAAAAGATCACTCAATAAAATAACCTACGTCACTTGAAAATCGCGGTTCAACAATAGCATCACGGTAACGTGGTTACGGAATGAATATTACAAAATTTATTTTGCTATGAAAATAATTACAATTTCATGTTCTTTTTTTTTCTTCAAAAAAATACGGATTCACATAAACACGATCAAAATATTTTGTTTTTCAATGTAGTGAATAAGTTAAGGCATTAAACGGGGCTGTGAATTTGAAAATTTCGTTAAAATACAAGGTACGTTATTTGCATTAAAAAGATAAATGGAATTTAGTGTGTAGAATTAGAATGTAGATGTTGAAGCACAGTGGAAGTTCATTAGAGATCTGGAAAGATAAATAGGAATGGAAAAGATACATAATTTTAAATGGTTCATCCAGCTGTTCTGATATTTCTTTGTAAAATTATAAAAAAAGACACATATCTAAAGACAATACTTATGGCCTATAGGCCTATGGCTGAAAACCGGTGAAGATAAAAAAGCATTATATATATATATATATATATATATATATATCTGCTGAAATGAGATACCTTCGGAGGACTGCAGGTTACACACTACCAGATCACAGAAAAAAATGAAGACATCTTGGAAGAATTACACACGGAACCTTTAGAAAACAAAATTTCTGATTATAATTCAAGATGGATGCAACATGTTGATCGAATGAAATATCACAGAATACCCAAACCAATGTTATGATATCAACCTGCAAGAAGAAGAAGACCAGGACGTCCACTCAAAAGACTGTTGGATGGTGTTTCTCTCGAGGTCGAAAGAGGTCAACATATGGCCTAAATTCGTGAATGTACTATGATGATGATAATATATCTAATAATGATTACCTACTCAGAAATTCTGTATTATGATATAGTTCGTTTGCAAGTAAATTTTTACCACATACTCGAAATTTAATTAAATTTGAGGATTAGAAATGGACGCCAACCGAATACTTTGACATTGGATTTTATGCACTAATTACACAATTATGGCAGTGCCTGTCTTAAAACATGGAAGTCAAAATTGGACTCTTAACCGTACAGAGAGAAGAAAAACAGAAACTACAGAAATGAAGTTCTTACGTTCAAAAAGTCCCTCATGATGCTAATTAATTTTTTTTAAAGATTCTAAAATTAAATTTCTATTCATCTAACCATAATAGATGAATGTATCATATGGTTTTTATTTGCAGTGTTTAATCACTGAGGAAAAAATAATGAATTTGTGTTTTTAATTTTAAAAAGTACGTAATATTATAAAATCAGTATCTGAAAAAGTACTTGTTCCACACAAAATTGATGACAAATTTCTTTATTGGTTGTTTCTGTACCTCTGTTCAAATTTTAAAACTTATTTATTTAATACTTAATACAGGCTTTCCACTTTACAGCAGTTTGCCTTTGATTCCTGCTTTCCAGAGATTCCTATCTTCCCATTGTCCATCTTCCATACCCCTCTTCATCAAGGCATCATATATTCCCTCATACCATGCTCTTATACTTCTCCCCCTCTTCCTTCTGCCGGTACCATCTAATCCAACACCTGTTTAGGCCACTGGTCTTCCGACATACGTTGCACATGTCCATACCACTGTAGATCCCTCTTAGTTATCCTATCGATAACAGTTTCTTGTGCATCCATTTCTTGTCTGATATATGTATTTCGAATATGTTGTAGCCTGGATATTCTCATACTTCTCCGTAATCCATCCATTTCGGTCGCCAAAAATTATTTTCTGCATCCTGTCATTAAAGGCCCAGCTTCCTGATCCATATGTAAGTATACTTTCTATTATTGTCTGTATAATCTCAAATTTTAAAAGTAATCCGTCAAAAATTACATCATGAAGAGCATTTTGAAGACTTAAAAATGTAAAAAAACAGGAACTGAGAAAAATCAATGTAAAGATTTAAAGGGCAATATCACGTGATAACTTTTGTATGCTCCAATTATAAAAAAAAATGATTACAGACCATGAAACTGAAAGGTTCAAACTTAATAACTAGGAAAACAAAAAAAAATGCATTTTTGAAGGATTTTCTTGAAATTTCACCTATGGGTACCCTTAACCGTTCAGAGAGAAGAAAAATAGAAACTGCAGAAATAAAGATCTTACGTTCAGTAGCATGTGTGATAATTTTGGACAGAAAAATAAATGAAGATATTGGAAAAGACTTACATACTTTAAAATTTAACAAACAGAATTGACAATATGAGAAAAAACTGATATGAACATGTTAAAAGAATTCCTACAGATAGAATTCCCCAGCTGTTATTAAAGTACAAATCAATAGGACATAGAAGTGTTGGACGCCCATTTAGTAGATGGGAGGATTCATTAAATCCACTTGATGTGAAAACATATCAAAAGTATCATGAAGTAGAAGAAGAAGATGAAACTTGGAGTTACATGCGCCTAAAATAACGTCCAAATTTAATAAATTTGACATTATCCAGTAAAACTAGGTATTTCAGACACTATGAACAAGATTTCAAAGATATATATTTCACTGAAATTAAGAAACTGGCCTTCATTCTAGTTTTCTAAACACCAACCTAATCCAATTTTAAACCATGAACCGTACAAAATATCGGATATATAGCAAAAATAATTTCAGTTTCAATGGAGAATTTTAAATTGATTAAATCGAAGAAATTTGGCTACTGATAATGATATAGTTTTCGTCCGAGACCGTGGGTACCCTTCCTCAAATTGGTTGGGTTAATATATGGAAAAAAAGATAATCCAGCAAATCTTAAGTTGAAATATTCATTCAGTATCTTTAAAGCTAAGGGCACTGATCTCCGAGTACGTTATATTATAATCCTCCTCTATAACCAGCTTTTAAGATTCTTTGACATGAACTGACAATACTGACAAACATTTTTGTCTTATTTCACGTAAATAATAAAATTATTAATACATTGATTTGTAAAATTCATAATCCATCCATAGCAATTCTGCCCGAGGGCAGGTCTTTCACTACAATCATAGCATTTTCATGCTATGCTTTGCAGGTTTACTAGGGGATTACATGTGTCGTAGCTTCCCGTTGCTTTCTACACAGGAGAAGGATCCTTATAATGATAAGGATGATGATGATGATGATGGCCGGATGATTTTCGGGGACCGTTGGACCCTAAGCTACCTGACATTTGTCTTACAGGTGAGGATAAACCCAGAAAAAACCTCACCCAGGAGCCTGTCCCTACCGGGGATTGAACCCGGACCCGCTGCGTGACTAGGCGAGACCACAGCGGTGGACAAATTCATGATAAATAAATGAATAAATAATTGTCTTGCCACATAGATTATTATAGACATGTTGCACTAAATGTAGAACTCTTATTACTTGTTTTGAAAAATAATAACGCGAAAGATCACTCAATAAAACAAGCTACGTCACTTGAAATTCGCGGTTCAACAATAGCATCACGGTACCGTGGTTACGGCATGAATATTTCAAAATTTATTTTGCTATGAAAATAATTATAATTTCACGTTCTTTTTATTTCAGGAAAACAGGGTTTGTTTTACAACATAATGAATAAGCGAACGCATTAAATGGGGCTGTGAATTTGAAAATTTCGTTAAAATACAAGGTAAATTAGTTACATTTAATATATTTAGTGTGTAAATTACAATGTACGTGTCGAAGCACATTAGAAGTTCATTAGAGAACTGGAAACATAAATAAGAATGGGAAAGAGAAAAGGAAAGGAAAAGAGACATAATTTTAAATGGTTCATCAAGCTGTTATCATATTTCTTTGTATAATTATAAAAAATCACATATCCACAGATAATAGTTATTGCATATAGGTCTATGGTTGAGAACCGGTTAAGATAAAAAACATTTTATATATCTAAAAATAAAGATATAGAAATTTTATATTATAATATAGTTGGTTGGCAAGTAAATATTAACCATATAATTAAATTAAATTTGAGGACTAGAAATGGAGGTCAACCGAATATTTAGACATTGGATTTTAAGCACTAATTACAAAATGATGGCAGTGCCTGTCTCAACATATGCAAGTGAAACTAGGACTCTTAACCGTTCTGAGAGAAGAAAAATAGAAACTACATGCGGCTCTTGAAGATATTTATTAAGGCTCTTGGAATAATTTTACCTTCATTACATTACATTTAAATTTTTAATTCTAAGTATAAAATAATATTATCTTTCTTGAAATTCTACAAAAACTTTGGATATCCCTGTGTCATTCCGAGCAGTACAGTACCGCACGTGTTCAACAATGCAATGCAATGTCCTGGCTACTGTTATTGGTTTTGCATATGTGTACGTTTGTTTTTAAAACCGTTTAAACTTCTGCATTGTCGTCCGAATCTTTCACAATGAAATATTATACAATTTAGTTTCTGTGAACAAGCGACTGGATACTGTGTGTTACCTATCAGCTGAAGTGAAGTGAATTTCAGTGTTTAATAATGGCTGGTGTTTTTTCGAAAGGGAAAAAGAGAAAACTCGAAGATGAAGAAAGAGTTTTTCAAGATACTTGGGAGCATGAATTTTTCTTAGTACCTGCTAAAAAGGAAGGCAGTGCGATGTGTTTATTATGTCGAGACGTAGTTCAAGGTTATAAACGATTTAATCTTAATTATAAAACGGTGCATTCAAATTTTGAGTGCAAATATCGTAAAGATTCTAAATTGAGAGCAGAAAAACTAAAAACATTAAAAAGTCAATAGTGTCTGAACGGAAAATGATGTTGGATACCGTAAGTGAAAATAAATTGATAACAAAAGCATCATATGAAGTAGCAGAAATTTTAGCACGCAAAATGAAACCGTTTGCCGATGCAGAGATTTTTAAGTAGTGTTTTTTAGTCGTTTGTGACACATTATTTTCTAAATTCCCAAATGCAAAACAGATAAAAAGTGACATACAAAAGTTACAACTTTCCGATTCTACTTGTGTTAGGAGAGTTAACGAAATGTCTGTAGACATGCTCCTTTGTACTCTCGATGAAATTCGTGAATGTGACTATTTCAGCCTTGCTCTGGATTCGTCCACAGATATTAGTTCCACCTCTCAGTTGCTTTTATTTGTTAAATATCGCAATAAGATAGGGATTATAAAGGAAGAATTTTTAACTGTAATACCTATGACAGGTGGGACACGGGGAATATATTTTTTTGAAGCAGTTAAATCTTTTTTTGACACATACAAAATTGATCTAAACAAACTTTTATCAGTGTGCACTGATGGTTGTCCCTCAATGGTAGGTTGTCATAGAGGATTCATTTCTCTGTTAAAAGCATTTAAATAGAGACCACTTTTAATATACCATTGCATTTTACATCAAGAAAATCTTGCTGCTAAATTTGACGAAACTTTCAGATCTGTGATGAAGAAAGTAATTAACATTGTTAATTTCATTAGATCACGTCAACTAAATCATGGGCAATTCACAGAATTTCTCAAAGAGCTTAATTCACAGTATGATGAAGTTATTTATCACAGTGAGGTCAGGTGGCTGAGTAAAGGAAGAGTTTTGGATCGATTTTTTAATCTTCGCCATGAAATAAAACTCTTTTTAAGTGGTTAAAAGTTGGCTTCCTGGCTGACATAACAGGAATACTGAATGATGTCCAAATTAAAATGCAAGGTACAAATAAACTTATTACTCAGCTCATAAGTGCAATTTTTTCTTTAGAAGAAAAATTAAAAATGTAAACAGAAGAACTTAGTAATAATGATTTCAATGGTTTCCCATGTTTCCAACATCTTATTGAAGAATATTGAGAGGAAGAAATAAACTTGCAACCCTTCATAGAATTGCTCACTGTACTACACCATGATTTCAGCGCGAGATTTAATGATTTTAGAAAGTTTCGAAACCCATTTCGATTAGTTGAAAATCCCTGGTCAATAACGACAACAGATGTAACTGGGTTGTCAATTTTTGGTCCTGAGATTAGGAATCTAAAAAAATTAACTTATTGATCTCCAGCAGGATTCAGAACTGGAAGGAAACGAAAAACGAATTCAATTTTAGAGTTTTGGAATGCAGTTCCACAAAAAACAGTTCGAAAACTTGATGTCGTGTGCATATAAAATTCTGTGCCTTTTTGGATCAATGTGTGTTTGTGAAATGACTTTCAGTAAGATAAAGTTCATCAAGGGTAAACATAGATCTCGTCTCACCAATGTGAACTTGGAAAACCTGCTGCGGATATGTGTGGCAAATCAACCAGCTCGTATTGACAAAATTGTGCAGGAGAGTAGCAGAGTTCAACCATCAGCTTCACAGCAGCAATCTACACAACTGTAAGTTGCCTTAAAATGATGTACAATACCGTAATAATAATAATAATAATAATAATAATAATAATAATAATAATAATAAACAGTTAATTATTAACACAAATTAAATGACAGTAATCAGTAATTGTGTTTTGTCCATAAATGTAAAAAAAAAAAAAAAGCTGCGTGTTACCAAGACTGAGAAATGTGAAATTTGGTTCGGCTCTCGAGCAGATATGGTTTCTTATATTTGGCTCTCTTGTAATTTCTAGTGAGTACCACTGGTGTACAGTATGCATTTCCATAGCATAAACTGTTTCTGTTTGTTATTATCGTTGCAAGGTGTTTTAATTCATCAAAATGTTGTAACGAAAAGACATCGGTCATATAGGAATGGCAACCAGCTCGTAACTGGTGCCGGTGCAACCAACTGCAGTGGAATCCCTTTACGTTTACCTATGATTGTCTTTACATTTTTTCTCTTACTTATCTTTTTCCTTTCTAGAACTTTTTCTTCATATCATCATCTTCTTATTCTTCTTTTCGTGTCGTAGGACTGAAATTACTGTTACGATGTACAATTTTTTTCCCCAATCATCTCTACCCAGGCCGTACCGACGGTATTTTACCATTTGATCAGTATCCTACTTTATAAAATTGTCTTAGGAATTCTGGATCTGGGCATACACTCCACATGTTCATGCCAGATGATTTGATACTGATGAATGTAATCCGCACTCTGTACTTTTTTCGTAATATACTAGTACATATTCACAAACAGACCCTGATGGAAAGCGCTTAATTATCTTTAGAGAAAAAAACCTGATGTCCAAGTTCACGAATGAAACCCGGGGGCATCTGGAACGCTGACTACAAAGCCACGATGTATTAATTTGTTTCAAATATATGTTCCTAAACCTGATGATTCTATTTATATCTTACAAAAGATGGTTCTGTGTACAACAGGACAGAAATATGTCAAAACCAAATGCAAATTCCACAAAACTAATTTACAGAAATTTAGTAATCCACATCTACTTCAAACATTTCTACAATGAAAAACACAAAAGGAAAATTATTAACTCAAAAGTTTTTTTTTATTCACCTCTAACACTATACAATCCTCTGATCCAGTGCAGCGCAGATATCAGCTCTCCATACATAATATTTTTCAGAGATTCTCTCTGTAATGTACTTCCTTCAGATGTTATCTTACCCCAAATTGGCCTTCCTACTGAATGATTTCCACTTTGTGTTTCCTACAATAAGTTTCCATTGCTCTCGTCCATTTTGACAACGTTCCAAATGTCCTGCCCATCGGAGTCTACAAAACTTTTAACTCCTCGTATTATATCAGGTTTTCTATCAATATCACGGAGTTGACTGTTATGTAGTTTCCTACATTCACCTGTCTATATGTCTTTTTGGTCAATATGCACTTTATTCACAAATACCCATATTTTTTATGTCTTAAAGTAAGAGATCTTTTTCGCATAATTTTAATTTATATCTCGAAAAATCGTAATTTAATATATTATTAATTTAACACTTTTGAGAGAATTTGAGAAGACAAGAGTCTACGTCATGTATAATACAGCCTATATTATGCGTTTCCAGAGTTGATCCTATACATAAATTATTTCTGTTTGTTAATGTTGCAAGTTATTTGAATATTATAATGATATTGTGAGAAGAAAAAATAATGTCTGAACCAGGAATCGAACCGTGGACCTCTCGTTCTCCGTACGAGTGTGCAGACCACTACACCATTTTAGACATGAGACCATCCATCCACAGTATTTCTGCCCGAAGGCAGGCCCTTCACTGCAATCATAGTATTTTCATGCTCTGCTTGCAACTTTACTAGGTGATTGTAGGTGTGATAGTTTCGCGTTGCTTTCCACATCGGTGAAGGAGGATGATGATGATAAGGATGATGGACATATGATTTCTGGGACCGTTTGGGCCTTAACGTTTACCTGACATTTGTCTTACAGCTGAAGAAAAACCCCGATAAAAACCTCATCCAGAAAAACTGCCCCGACCGGTGATCGACCCCGGCCCCGCTGCGTGATAAGGCAGCACGCTACCTCGAGACCACAGCGGTGGACAGACATTAACAATTATTTCCACGTCTGCACACTCGTACAGAGAATGTGAGGTCCACGGTTTGATTCCTGGTTCAGATATTTATTTTTTCTTTTCACAATATCATTATAATATTATGCATTATTGGAACTGTGTTAAAATAACAGTATTGGAAAATGTTAAATAAGCTATTTGAATTCACGCATTTCATCAAAATGCCCATAATTTATTATAGATATTTTGCACATATAGGAAGAATAAATTATACAATTACCACATTAATTTTGAAAATGTCCATTTTAATTACTAATTGATTGTAAACTTGTGTCTTTCTAGGGAACTACATTTGATTATAAATTTGATTCAATGAAGAAACACAAGATGAAATTGAAGGTGGGGAGATTGAAAACAACAGTTCATGAAGTCATATAATAATCCCAGCAATATGAGTGTGTAAAATGAATTATATGAGGAGGGATAACCGGAGAGGAACTATTTGGTAAGAATATCGTAGCCTGAATGGATGCAACAAAACTGGATGATTTCATTACGCAATACATAGGTTGATTGTCTGAACTTTATGGCGAAAACAGGTCACTTTATATACATTTAAATATAAAATTATTTAATATACATATATTTATTTACGTGCAGAACCATAGCTGAAGTAAACACAGCATCAAATAAAACCACATACAGGTTGTTCCTATATTTAATTGAAAATTTTTTGAAGAAAGAAAAATATTCTGTGCAGCTACCAATTTCCGCTAGTGTTCTGTCACTTGTAATTGTTCATCCTTGAAGAGAGTTTATAGCAGCTTGAAACAACGTAGTACAACACCTTCATTCTTGTATTGTCATACTGTGATACTTAAAAATGAGAGATTTTCTAGAAATGCAATATAGAGATGTAAATAAAGTAAAATCAACACTCCACATAAACAGATATTGTTTGGCGTAAAATTAGATGAAGTTGTAGTTAAGGTATATGCCATCGAGGTATGATACCCTGTGATACCCCGATTCTTAAAGGGAAATACATATCTGGATCTCTAAGTGTTGTGCTGACATGATGCCTTTCTTGTTTTCAGGGTATCAAGTGAACCTGTAGGATGAATTCAAGAAACAAGAATGATGGACATACGAACAGGGATTGGTCGAACGTCAGATTCGTCTGGTAAGTAGACAGTACCTGGGAGTATCAACGGACAAGCCAGAGGGCCACTTGCCGTCTGCATGTGTGTCTGTGAAAGTATGTAAGTAACATTTTTTATTAATTCTCCGTTGACTATACTCCATGTTTAGTTAGAGTTGGATCATTTTAAATCATTGAGCTTTGTTTAGTCTATATTTACGATTTTATTGTAATTATTTTTATTATCATTGTTATCGTTAATATAGCTATATCATTAAATGCTGTATTATTATAATATGTAATTATATTTCAGGTTTGAATGAAGAGTGAATGGGAATGTCGACCTCAGGTTCCATGGAAACATCCAGGTAATATATCTCCTAACTTTAAATAGATATTTACAATATAATTTATAATGTTTTGGGAGGGTATCATGTGTAAGTTAATGGAATTTGAAGTCCCATAAAATTTGAAATCAAGTACGTGGATTATTTGAATTCATGATTCTGTTCAATTATCCTGCATATTTTTTACCTCAATTACAAGAGTCGTTTGGACGAACCGTTGTGAAACTTTTGTTGATACAAAACAATATCTATTTATGCGGGTGATGATTTTTTATTTACATTTATAATTGCATTTCTACAAAATCTCTCATTTTGAATTATTTACGCCAAACAATATATACTTATGTGGGGAGATGAGTTTTTATTTACATTACTATATTACATTCCCAGAAAACCTGATATTTCTATGTATCATAATTACAGCAGACGTGCCATGTGAAGACGAGTCTGGTGTACTACATTTGTATGAAGAATCTGTGAATTCTGTTTAGTGTACATTGATGTCTAGTGACAAAAATATAAAATGACAGCTGTACTCAGAAATTGGTTTCAGTCTAATGGTTCTTCTTCCTTAAAGAAATTTTCAATTTAATATAAAAAAACTGTTTGTTTTTTTTTTCCTCTTCTTGTAAGCCCATGTTTACCTTAACAGAGATTTAGGCGCTCTCCCCCTACAGGGAAGAATTTGAACCATACTAATTTAGTTACACTTGTTTTCGTGTAGATGTTATTTGAATGATCCGTGGTCAGCGTTCCGCCTCATACTGCCATCTAGAAACCAAGGTAGTACTAGGATGCGAAAATTCGGTAAATTTTGCTTAGAGGCCTTTCAATCAGGCTTAAGGATCTTTTACGAGCCTGAAAATCTTCAGACTCGGGACCCACGGCTTAAAGTCCCTCCCGGAGGACTTGCTCCTTGGATTTTTGCATCCTAAAAAATCCATCGACCCCGGCCAGGTTTGAACCCGCGACCCTCAGGACCAGAGGCAAGGAGCATAACCACTAGTCCACCGAGGCCAATTGTTATTTTTTAAGTTGTGTTTTCTTTAGCAATTGTTAGATACATACACAATTTGACTGCAAGTGTTAATGATTGTTTAAATATTAAGTTTATATCCAGTTTACATAATATTTTGAAAACGTAATGTTTCGAAGTGAATTTTATACCAAGGTTCTCTATGTTTCGTATTTCTAATTCATGATACCTTTCTTTGGATTTTTAAAAGATTAATATTTATTCTCTGCTTTACAGAAGATAATTATTTTGTTAAAAATGTAACAATAGGTTAATTTATCCAAGGACACTATGAAGTTGGCTGTAATTTGGTGTGGAAACAAGACAGCAAATGAAGAACTCCTGATATTTGCGGTCAGAACGGCAAATCATGCTGCTTGTTTTGTCGAGTAAATGTAATCCAATTGACTGGGCCATCTTTATTCTCGAGGGCGGATACATATCGGAATCATTGAGTTTTACCGGAACATTCTAATTTTACTACTGTTATTAACTTAAACGGTCTTATCAATAAATTTGCAATACTGTGAAACACGTTAAAATATTTTTATAGTGTTCAATTATATTTCAGGTTGAAATCATGTGGAACATCAAGAAACTAATTTTCATTTTGTAAAAATTACAAAGAACAGCTTTGTATGAACAGTTCAAAGAACATGTATCATAGTTGCTACGTTATGTCATAGAGAAACATTCATTTTATTGACATAAATAATACCTAACTAGCACTAGCGAACCTGTAGGTTCATGGCAATACTAACAAAAGCTCTCCATACATCCTAATCATAAGTTAATGTTTCCCAATCATATATTGTATAATTTAATGTAATAATGGTTGATATTATTCTCCCATATCATTATTGGCATGCATGTTGCGGTTTTCCCAAGTTCCATGCTTTCCTGGCATTACTTATGATAATTATTGGTGATTGGGATATATGGACTGTTTATGTCCACGTGGCTACAACTCTCTGGGTTCGATAGTGTCATTAATAATTATTTTAAATGGTTGAACATATAATTTCTAATGATAGGTCAGTCATTAGAGAGCCCAGAAGATCCTCACTTCAAAACAATCTGCCAACGTCCTTCAACTTACTTACTTAGTTACTCACTGGCACTATCGAACCCGTAGGTTCATGGCCGCGTGGACATAAGCTCTCCATACATCCCTATCCTGAGCTAATGCTTTCCAATCATTCCCTGTATAATCTACTTCCCTCAAATCATAGTTAATGTTATTCTCCCATCTCATTCTTGGCCTACCAACTGGGTGTTTTCCCTCTGGCTTTCCTACAAGAAGCTTCCATGCATGTCTTTCATTCCCCATACGTGCAACATGTCCTGCCCATCGCAGTCTACGAGACTTAACTGTCTTCAACAACCTTGGAAATTTTGTCAGTTATTTCCCACTCTGCATCTAAGATGAAAATTTAAAAAAACATAGAAATAAAAAACGAAATTTTTTAATGTGTAGCCTTCAAATACAACATGAATTTTATTGAAGGAGCTTCTTTCCTTCTTTTTAAAAATTATTCTCTAATAAATTTATTAATATATGTTGACGCGCCCTTTGAATTGAGTTCCTGTTTTCCTTCAAGCTAATTTAATGTTGGAAAATAGCAAAAGGGTGTAAATATATTCTTTCTATCTCAAGTTCAATATATATTCATTATGTATAGACTTTCTAAAGACTTCTGTAAGGAAAACGAAGACCATGGCTTTTAGAGGAAGAGATCCAGTGAGAACCAAAATTATTTTAGAAAATCAAAGTATAGAACAGGTGTCTAGTTTCAAATATTTGGGCTGTGATGTTGGCTACAATGTGGAAAGAGATATTGACTCCAAAATAAATAAATTTCAGACGGTGTGTGGAACAATACAGAGAACATTCAAAAATAAAATTAGAAAAGAAACCAAGATAAAAATGTATAATGTTATGGCGGTTCCCACAATATTGTATGGATGTGAAACTTGGGCTCCAGTGAAAAGACAGAGGGATAGAATACAGACGGCAGAGATGCGGTTCCTAAGACAAGTAAAAGGATGTACAAGACTTGATAGAATAAGAAATGAGGATATAAGAGAAGAATTGAAAGTACAGCCTTTATTGGATAAAGTCACGAATTACAGACAGAAATGGATCGATCATATGGATGGAATGAGTGAGGAGAGATATCCATTGTTAGCCAGAAATTATCAAGCAAGAGGAAGGCGTGATGTTGGAAGACCTAGAAGACGTTGGGCTGATGCAATATGAAGTCGGAACGGGCAATTGCCTAATCCCTGGAGTGATGATGATGATGATGATGTATAGACTTGGATAATGTCACATTCCATAATTATAATAATGTTTTCAGGGAAACATAAGTGAGAATTAAAACAAAAGAAACACCGTAAAAGAATAACAGTGACTTTCTTGTCAGAAAACAACCTTGTCAGATTTTATGTGTAACCTGCGAACACCCGGAATTCACTTCTGCGCCTAAATAAATTAAATATTTGTAGAATAAGTTAGAAGAAAATTACCGGTTAATGAAATTGTGTGGAATACATTGCGACGAATCAAATATGTCGGTTGCCAGGTTCAATTTTTAATTTCCGGAACGTTTCCGGTCATGAGTTCCAATGCTAAGCGTAACTGTCTTGGTCCCTACAACACGTCCTCAAAGTCTGTAATGGGAAATTAGTCACACCCTGTATAGGCCTATAATTTTCGATGACTAGTAGGAAATACTTTTAATAATCATGTTTGAACACTGTTTTGTATCTTATAAAACAGTCGTCCTCAACTATAAACAACTTCTGTTATAAACTTCGCCACACTATTAAAATGCAATGCCTTTCAAAGACATGCTTCATCCGCAGGAATTCTTATGGTACTGAAAAATATATACTTACTTACTCACTAGCTCTATCGAACCCGTAGGTTCATGACCGCGCGGACATAAGCTCTCCATACATCCCTATTCTGAGCTAATGTTTCCCAATCATCCCCTGAATTATCTACTCCCCTCAAATCATAGTTAATGTTATTCTCCCACCTCATTCTTGGTCTACCAACAGGGTGTTTTCCCTCTGGCTTTCCTACAAGAACCTTCAATGCAAGTCTTTCATTCCCCATACGTGCAACATGTCCTGCCCATCGCAGTCTACGAGACTTAAATGTTCTTATTATATCTGGCTTCCTATAAAGACCATGTAGTTCATTTTCATGTAGTCTTCTCCATTCACCTGTCTGTTCAGCTCTCTTTGGTCCAAAAATGTTCCTAAGTATTTTATTCTCAAATACTTGTAATCTCCTTTCCTCCCTTAAAATAAGAGTCCATGTTTCGCATCCATATAATGTAACTGGTAGAATAATAGTTTTATATATTTTCAGTTTAACGTTTTTTGAAAGGAGTTGGGACATCAAGAGTCTCTGTAATGCATAATAGCACACATTTCCAGAATTGAGCCTATGTTTAAGTTCTTTGTGCATCTCATTCCTGTTTGTGATTATTGTTCCTAGGTATTTGAATTCAGCCACTTCCTCAAAATTTCCCTCATTTATCATTAGATGTCCATTTCCATTATATAATGTATTTCTACATGTGACCATATATTTACTTTTATTAATAAAAATAAATTGTGTTTATAAATAAATGCTATAAAATGCAGTATTGACACCCGAATGAGCAAATTCTCGTGCTCGGGTGCAGTTCAGTTACACGAATAATACAAATAGAATATATACATTTAAAGTAAGGGCCAGTTTCATTTTTACATAAATTATGACACATACAAATAAAAAATAATAATGTATTGGGAGTAGAACTTATTCTAACAAAAGAATTAATCAATGTTTGTTAACGCGTTACTCAATTGTTTATAATGAACACAAATATTTCCAACAAAGATGTTATTATTTTACTATTATTTATTATTCTCAAAACACTATCGCGCAAAAATAATGTACAACGTTTATGAAGTGTTTTGCAGAATCTCGGATATTAAAAACCTCGTTATCGCTCGGTTTTTAAACATTTTCCTCAATTCCTAAAATATCACTTCCCAATCTCGCATCGTAATATACTAATATTCAAAAGTTTATATTTTTAAAAAAATATATGATTTTTCGAAGTTAAAATGCAATCTTAACGTCTATTCAAAATACTACACGTACACTAAGGAAAATGCCAGGGCATATTTTATACAGCTTATAAGTGACTGCTTGTGGTTAAATTTTCGATTTGTTATTTAATACAGACGATGGGGAAAAATGTACCTCAATGTAGGTATTCAATAACTTCCTCCAGTTAATTAAAAATAAATGTAGACTATTTGGTTAAATATATACTGCTGAAAACAATTAGAGGAACACTTCTAATAAATTGAATAAGTAAATGTTTTTTAAAGCTGTGATGCTGAAAGTTTGACAATATGTAAATTGAATTATTATTTTTATCATTGGATACAAATTTTAAAGATCCATGGCCTAAATACAGAGAAATTACCTCAAATAACAAATATAGAGATTTTTTTTTATTTTGGAAGGTACTGGCCACTTCTAATTGGTAAGCTTCCTGATGTTGCTATAGTGACGAATGTTGATTATTCCCTTGTTTATTGAAGTCTCTGACAAAATGAGGCATTTAAATGAGTTTGAAGTGTATCATGCTCTACATCTTTTACGACAAGGTCAATCTCTGCGACAAGTGGCTAGAGAGCTTGGGGTTTCTCCTTCCGTGGTGTTCAGGTTACGCAACAGGCACAGAGAGACAGGTCAGTATTGTAGAAGACGTGGCCAGGGCCGTAAATTTAAAACAAGCCCCCAGGATGACAGATACGTTGTTCTTTCTGTTCTTCGACAGCGTACAAAAACTGCAAAAGACCTGCAGAATGACCTTCATATGGCTTCCGGAATCCGAGTTTCAGACCAAACCATAAGGAACAGATTAAGGAAAGAGAATATTCGTCCAAAAAGGCCCGTTAAAAAACCACGCTTAACAAATGGGCATAAGGCAGCAAGACGTATGTATGCTGAAAACCATAGTGATTGGAACCTGAACCAGTTGGAGTCTGTGCTCTTCTCGGACGAATCCAGGTATCGTCTTACACGTTGTGATGGTCAATTGAGGGTGTGGGGACGGCCAGGAGAAAGATTTTCTGCAGAGGCTGTACAGGAAATTGACAGATTCGGAGGAGGTTCCATAATGGTGTGGGCCGGAGTTATGTACAACAATCGTACGGACCTTGTACTTGTTTCCCAGCGACTGAATGCTGTCCGGTATATCGAGGACGTTCTGGAAGAACATTTAGTACCTGCTGCCATTGGAGTAGGCTCTGGATTTCTGTTTATGCAGGATAATGCCAGGGCACATTCTGCGACTGTCACCAGGGATTTCCTGAGGAGAAATGAAATTGAGGTAATGGAGTGGCCAGCGGTCACCCCAGACCTCAACCCTATTGAAAACTTGTGGGATCTTCTAGACAGGAAGGTCAGGAACCGACATCAAGCTCCACAAACTCTGCAGCAACTTGGAGATGCTCTGAAGGAGGAATGGGAGAATATCCCGCAAGAGGAAATCCAGAATCTTATTGGGAGCATGCCACGAAGGTACCAAACTGTCATCGAATGTCGTGGAGGCCATACACGATACTAACTCTATATAACGAGTGTTTAACTTTGAAAAATAAGCACAAGATTCAATTGCTTACATAGCGGAATTATTTGAAAAGTTAATTGTCAGCGTTATTCATTTGTTTTTACTGACATGAGCAATAAACAAATAAATAAATAACCACAAATAATGTACTTTATTAATTTCATGTTTGTACCTTTATCCAATGAAAAAATATTTGCATATTTCATAGTGTTCCTCTAATTGCTTTGAGCAGTGTATCTAAAATACTTATATATTTTTAAAATGAAACAGATAATTTATAACGTAAAATGTCCACCGCTGTGTTCTCGAGGTAGCGTCGTTGTCTCGTAATGCAGTGGGCCCTCGTTCGACCCCGGTCGGGACACGTTTCCTGAGTTGTGCTTTTTTTTCCCTCACCTGTAAGACAAATGTCAAGAAACTTTAAGGCTCAAACGGTCCCCGAACATCAATTGTCCATCGTAATCATCATTGGCAAATTTGCTTTTGCCAGAATGAAAGCGTGAGTGAAATTACACGAATCAACTCTATAACCAAGTTAAAAAAACAAATTTTCCTTTTTCTCATCAGAATTTAATCATCAAAATTTGATTACAAGTTTCACAGTCTCTCAAATCCTACATCAAATAATAAATAATAATAATAATAATAATAATATAACTAATTTTCTCTATTCCCTTGGATCCACATGAGATTTGGTCGTACTTTCCTTCTCGTTATATTTTTGTAATATCTGATCCTCCATTCACTTAATATGCCCTACCATTTTAGTTGCTTCTCTTGGACTATTTAACTCACGCCCCAAATGGGAGTCAATGACCAATCACGTTTCAATGATTTTTGTTTTACAACCAAATAGAGTCGTGTTTCACGAAATATTTATCAGTGTTATAATTAACCATATTAAAGAAAGCTCCTCCTTTTTAATATTCTGAACAGGTCTGGCCATTATTTTGCAGTGACTGAGCCTATAAGAAATATGGCTACCAGATTGTATATATAGTGCATAGATGTCAACACATAGCGCTTGCAGGAGTTAATATAAAAACATTTGTAGCAATTTATTATACCACCAAAAAAAGAAACCACTGTTTACACTTTCTTAAATGTATTTTTTCCCAGGTAATAATCCAGAAAAATATAATTGTCATATTTACATCATACGACATCAGAAATGAATTAATATACAGTTTGATGTGTTTCATTTTTTCTCCACCAGAGAGCATTCTTTCAATATTGCGTTCCTTTGGCAATAAATACGAGTAGTATGATCTGGTTCCAGTGATAAACAAAAGAAGCAGATGAAGCGTACCTATCGTTTTTCATTTGTTTTCAAACATCGCCGTTTACATTAAATATATAAATATTTTAAAATAACTATAGTTAAATAATGATTTGTGAGTAAACAGCTTAATTTTATTCGTTAAATAGTCCTAACAAATGCCACTCTTGATTTCCAAATTCTCTAGATAAATTCACTCCTCACTTCGTGAGTCGTGAATTTATCGATAATTTGGAAACCACTTGTGGCATTACTTATGATAAATTCTAAAACGGAGTTTTGCACATTAATTTTCTCTTTTATAACATCATTTCTAATTTAGTCTCTCCGTGATATCCTAGCAGATCTTCTCCAATAGCCCATTTCTGCTACCATTAGTTTTCTTTTCATCTGATAATTAATAGTCCAAACCTCTGAACCATAAGTCAAAATACTTCTAACTATTGTTTTAAAAATGTTAACCTTAGTTTCTTTTTTTTATATGTTTATCCCATAATATTCCATTCAGGGCTGATATTACATATTTTCCTCAATTTATTTTTGATCTTGATAATAATAATAAAAATAATAATAATAATAATAATAATAATAATAAAAACTGCATCCATCAATCCATAATGCCATGAGGAGAGATGAGTTGAAACTTCTATAAAAAAGGTCTGCGATATAGAAGTATGCAGGTTGACCAGACATCTCGCATTATCAGAGGGACATGTGTAAAGGAACGACAATACTTACTTACTCACTGGCACTATCGAACCCGTAGGTTCATGGCCGCGCGGACATAAGCTCTCCATACATCCCTATCCTGAGCTAATGCTTTCCAATCATTCCCTGTATAATCTACTTCCCTCAAATCATAGTTAATGTTGTTCTCCCACCTCATTCTTGGTCTACCAACTGGGCGTTTTCCCTCTGGCTTTCCTACAAGAAGCTTCCATGCACGTCTTTCATTTCCCATACGTGCAACATGTCCTGCCCATCGCAGTCTACGAGACTTAACTGTTCTTATTATATCTGGCTTCCTATAAAGACCATGTAGTTCATTGTTATGTAGTCTTCTCCATTCACCTGTCTGTTCATCTCTCTTTGGTCCAAAAATTTTCCTAAGAACTTTATTCTCAAATACTCGTAATCTCCTTTCCCTCCCTTAAAGTAAGAGTCCATGTTTCGCACCCATATAATATAACTGGTAGAATAATAGTTTTATATATTTTCAGCTTAACGTTTTTTGAAAGGAGTTGGGACATCAAAAGTCTCTGCAATGCATAATAGCATGCATTTCCAGAATTGAGCCTATGTTTAATTTCTTTGTGCGTCTCATTCCTATTTGTGATTATTGTTCCTAGGTATTTGAATTCAGCCACTTCCTCAAAATTTCCCTCATTTGTCATTAGCTGTCCATTTCCATTATATACTGAATTTCTACCTGTGACCACATATTTAGTTTTACTGATATTTACTTCCAGTCCTAATTTCTTAGTGTTACTTAATAGGAACGACAATAATATCATGAATACGTGGAGAAGAGAGGAATGAATGTTTAGCAGGGAGATACGGAAGAAACCGCCAGGGAAACTTGCCCTTGCTCCGATACGTCCAGCACGAACCCATCATGCAATGACAGAGACACACTCAGGATCTAGACGTGGAGGACTCGTGTGTCACGGAGTTGTCATTCTCAATCAATAATTCAGATATAAGATCACACCATTAGTTACCATAGGTTAGTTACTGCTAACAGTATCGTAAATCTCATGGTAGCACATCATGTAAGCAGGGACAACTCAAGAGTGATGTAGGTCATAGCAATTGTAACATCTAAGCCTTCTTAAAGAGTTAGGTGGAATGCTTGGTCACGAATAATTCTGTACTATGATGATGATGATGATGATGATGATGATGATAATGATAATATTATTAAATAATGATAATAATAATAATAATCATTTTTTTATTATTATTCCGGCTTTTACAATGAATATACATTTTTCCGGTACCCATGTTCACAGTTAACTACACATTTGTTTCAACACATTTTTCCATTCTTGTCTGTTCATCCATATATCTTCTTCTATTTCCCATTCCCTCTTAGTTTCATTGATTCCCTGAATCCACGTAATAGTTGGTCTACCTTCTTTTTCCTTCCCTGTGGTTCCCAATCCATGATTATCTTAGGTAGTCTTCCTTCTTCCATTCTTCTAATGTGCCCGTACCAATTTAATTGTTTCTTCTTTATAAAATCTAATATTGAATATTGTACCTGCATTTTTTCTTTCATATATGAATTTCTGATTTTATCCTTCCTGGATATTCTTGCAGCACGACTCCAGTAGTCCATTTCAGTGGTGAGTAATTTTTTTTTTTTTTTCATTTGTGCATTTAAAGCCCACACATCAGCTCCATAGGTAATAATGCTTCTGATTATTGTATTAAAAATAGTTTTTTTTTTGTTTCTTTGAAGATATGTTTGTCCCATACTATTCCATTTAGGGCAGATATAGCATACTTTCCTATATTGATCCTGTTTATTATCTCGGTTTCTTGTTTTCCATCTTTAGTAATTTTAATTCCCAAATACTTATATTCTTCAGTGTATTTAATTGTCCCTAAATTTTCTTCTACTATTAAATCTTGAGGAAGATCCCCTATTGTCATATATCTAGATTTATCCATATTAATCTTTAAACCCCATAATAATAATAATACCGTAATATTAAATAGCAATAATGGTCTCAGAAGTGAAGTTGTAATATTAGAGAATTTGTGTTAATGGTGCTGACATAAGCTTTTGTGTCGGCTTTTTGTGTGGCTTGGCCACCCAGGTCACCTGACCTCACATGTCTGGATTTCTTCCTCTGGGAGCAGTTGTTGTGTGAAACCGTTAGGAAAACAGAAGAAAACCTCGTCGCTAGAATTACTGTCGCTGCTGGGACCATTGCGGACATGCCAGGAATCTTCGAACGAACACGACAATCAATGGTCAGACGGTGTACTGCGTGCATACAGGCCAATGATCGTGCATTCAAGCTGTGATGCTACTGATGTAATTAGCATGTTAAACTATATTCTGTGTAAATCGCCCCTAACATTACAAGTTTACTTCAGTGACCAGATGTTCCTTATTGAAATATATAGGGTTATTCAAAGAGAAGGAACAGACTTCAAACATTTATTTCTTCCAAACCACAAAATATAGACACAATTCCAACGTTCCTGGAAAGAGAAAAGTTTGAAGTTCCGATCACGGCCGCATTTCTCTAACCACGTCCGACGTTATGTCAATAACACCATTCCAGGACATTGGATTGGAAGAGGAGGAACAGATCAATTTTATCTCCGGTGGCCTGCCAAGGTCACCAGATCTAACCCCGTGTTATTTTTATCTCCCTTATGCCTGACACTGTTGAAAACCTGCTACATCGAATTGTTGAAGTTGTGAATTTGGTAACTAGAGACTAGCTGAATCGTGTGTAGCAAGAAATGAGCCACCGTTTCGATATTTGTCGTGTAACACATGGTGCTCATATTGAATGCATAAAATAGTGAAATTTGAATTTTTATCTTTTCATGAATGTTGGAATTGTGTTTCTGTTTTTTTGCAGTTTGGAAGAAATAAATATTTGAAGTCTGTTCCTTCTTTTTTGAATAGCCCAGTATTTGTTTTATCCCTCATGTATTGATTTGAACGAATAGTTTCGAAATATCCTCTAATTGTTTGTCCTACTCGTGTTTATTAGATATTCGCAACATCGAAACTTTGAAAAAAGTACCGCACAATAAATCGTCCACATGCCGTGATTAATGTTGTACATGACTTTAAGTCTGTACGAAAGCGTTAAAGCAAAAAAAACTAGTTTATCTTAGACTCGGGATTCACTTAATAAAAAAACCGAAGGCCAACTGTTAAAATTGAACACTCGCACATATCTTGCAATTATAATAATTACATACTGGTTTTTTGTTGGTGCATTTATCCTCCACTTCACTTCCATATAAGAGAGTAGCTTCATATCGAATATTTCACTCTACATCAAGCGATCAGAACACAACTACAAATAGATACTCTACAAATTAAATCATGTCGTGTGTTGGTACCTCAATTTTAGTGAGTGTGATTTGTTTCCTAGTATTCGCACAAGGAGCTCCACCTCCTCGAGTTGGAGAAACAGTCAATAATACGTTTATTTACAATGGGACACTTTTTAAATCCTACGAAAATATGTCAATTTCTGTAACTGTCATTTATCCACGAGGATGGACGATATCTAAAATTAATGCTTCTTTTGAGTGGTCAAAAGAAGGTTACGCAACTGGATCACTCACACGCAACGGGATTGGTACAAATTCGTGGCAAATAACGTTAAACCTCGACACTAATATATTTGGCGTTTTTCAGATTGTAGTCATCACACAACATGAGGTAAGTTCAATTTTACCTTTATCTTAACAACACAGGAGAGAAACAAGGAATATAAAAATGATTGCAAAATATGTAAGTGTTGGAAGGAATTTAATAACATTTTTTTTTAATTTTTAGTGTTAGAATGGTATATTTACCTTTCGTGGTGGACTGGCTTGCGTGCTTAAATGATCCTGAGAGCTATGCCGGCGGTAGCATTGTTGCCGATAGGGTTACCCATGCCGGACTGGTTGAAGGTGATAAGCCAGACGAAAAAAGTACCTTGGTCGAAAGAGTGACGATCTTTCACCGTAAAAATACAACCGTCAAGAAATGCGGACAAGGGTTCAACTGGGGTAAAATTTTCCGGAGGTCAAATAGTCCCCCATTCGGTTCTTCGGGCTGGGACTACTTCAGGGAACCCATTTTAAAGGCTTAAACACAAGGACATGTTCCTAGGAACATCAATGTTAGGACTTTATACAATAGCGGGACACTAGAGATATTAGGAATTAGATAAATCGCCCTTGGATATAGTCGCTTTACAGGAAGTTAGGTGGCCAGGAGAAGGTAGTCAGGAATCAGCAAGCTTTGCATTATACTACGGGGGTGCAGAAAGACCTGCACTTGGAACGGGTTTTTTAGTCAGAAGGAGGATCCTATCCGCTATCCGAGATATTAAGTTTGATAGTGATAGGATATCATACATAATTCTAAAGGGTAAACAACATTATTTTATAATTGTGAATATACATGCCCCCACAGAAGATAAAGATGACAAGATCAAGGATGAGTTCTATGAAGAATTAGAATGCGTATTTGATAGCCTTTCACGATATCATATGAAAATTGTCTTAGGAGAATCCCGCGCGGCCATGAACCTACGGGTTCGATAGTGCCAGTGAGTAAGTTAGTAAGTAAGTAAGTAAGTTAGAATAAATTATACATTTATTCCTTTGCCCAATTCCACCATGTTGTCTTATGACATTTCTAGTATTCTCTATTCTCATTGACTGAATCGTAACCCTCTTCTCAGGTTGGACCGCAGAAAAGCGGAGTTACGTTACCCCAATAATATAGCGACCATGGAGATCATAGGATGATCAAAATTCAGATTTCAACATCTAATACATCACTCTAATGCTGCTATTACACTTTTACGTCCATTATTCAATTGGCTAGTTTATCTACTCGGATCAAGCCTGCTCTCCATCAAGCAGTGGCCCGCAGTTGTGAAGCCTGGAGCATCCTCGCTGGTTGTCACAAAAACAAAGTTCAGATCATTCAAAACAAATGTCTCGAAATAATATTTTCGGCCCGCTACACACGAGAATCTCAGAGCTGCATGACCTAGCATGAATGCCATATACTGCCACAACAATTTATTAAGGGGACCAACTTGTGAATTTCATTTTTTTTTCATCATTTTAGTTTTCATCTGATTATTTTGAACGTTTTATCACATACATTATGTGCTTATAGAAGTGTTTCTGTGAAGTTTGGTGTTTATAAGTGGAATAATTTCAGAATTATGGTTTTTAAATATATTTTTTAAATATCTTCTATTAAATGCTCATTACGGTGCATTTTTCAATATTCTATCATGAAATTTGAGTTTCAGATTATTTATGATTCCATTATACACATTTTCTATGCAAAAAAATCATGCACGCGCGCGCGCACACACATACCCACACACACATACATACACATAAACACAAACAAGCACAAAACACAAAATCACATACACACATACTAACACACACATTTATCCTTGTATTATGTATCATCAAACACAATTATCAGTACCGGTATTTCAAGTATTATGTACAATTATTTTTATTTTGTGTATCATCAAACACAATTTCACAAACACGTACACAAACAAACAAATCACACTTTATTTTTATTTATGTATCATCTACACTTTTTCAGAAACCCGAACTGTATATTTATTATGTTTTTTAAATAAAGATTAGATAATAGTTAGGGACATATAGCAGACCCGGGATAAGGGTATTAAGCCCGAGGTAACCCGGAGGGTGGTGGTGGGGCTCTAAATAAAAAAATAAAAAACGTCAGAGAAACGAATTAAATTAAATAAATAACACGAGTCTGGAGAAGTGATGGAAAGATCATATTGACGGAGAAAACAGGAGAACCCCGATAAAACCTGCCCAAGTTCGGAATCGTCCACCACAAATTCCACTTGTAGTGACCCAGACGCGAAATTGGGTCCTAAATATGGAGGGTAACTGTCTAACCCTTGCACCATGGAACCATCAGACACCTTTAACTGATAATCAATCAATAATCAACAAGTGAAATAAATTTCATACTTCACGTCATATTTTTGTATAATCCATTACCTGTTTCAAAAGGTCTTCTTTTCATTGTCAATTAGGATTACTTACTTACTCACTGGCACTATCGAACCCGTAGGTTCATGGCCGCGCGGACATAAGCTGTCCATACATCCCTATCCTGAGCTAATACTTTCCAATCATTCCCTGTATAATCTACTTCCCTCAAATCATAGTTAATGTTATTCTCCCACCTCATTCTTGGTCTACCAACTGGGCGTTTTCCCTCTGGCTTTCCTACACGAAGCTTCCATGCAAGTCTTTCATTACCCATACGTGCAACATGTCCTGCCCATCGCAGTCTACGAGCCTTAACTGTTATTATATCTGGCTTCCTATAAAGACCATGTAGTTCATTGTGATGTAGTCTTCTCCATTCACCTGTCTGTTCATCTCTCTTTGGTCCAAAAATTTTCCTAAGTACTTTATTCTCAAATACTTGTAATCTCCTTTCCTCCCTTAAAATAAGAGTCCATGTTTCGCACACATATAATATAACTGGTAGAATAATAGTTTTATATATTTTCAGTTTAATGTTTTTTGAAAGGAGTTGGGACATCAAGAGTCTGCAATGCATAATAGCACGCATTTCCAGAATTGAGCCTGTGTTTAATTTCTTTGTGCATCTCATTCTTATTTGTGATTATTGTTCCTAGGTATTTGAATTCTGCCACTTCCTCAAAATTTCCCTCATTTGTCATTAGCTGTCCATTTCCATTATATAATGAATTTGTCAATTAGCAATTGACTAACTAATTTTATTCTTCGTGTATTAAACGCAATTTTATATGTTACAGGTTTCTGAAGAAGAGTATAAAATAAACTCATATCCATCGACTTACAGCTTCGACGAATTGGTCATTAACCGTTCAGGACCTGGTATCATCAGGGAAATGATTAAAGTAATTAAAAAAGAAAATTAATTTTTTATCATAAAGGCGGCAACTAACATTTGTATGATTTGTGATAATAAAATATTCTTACTACATTTCTGAAAATAATTACATTTGCATGAATAGATTTTTATTATAATTATTTTTTCCTTAGTTTAATTTTTCCCTTAGTCTCCAAAAAACAAGACAGGATAAAATAAGAAATGAATTCCTTTGGAGAGAAATGAAGGTCACCACATCTGTTGTTAAGAGGATTGAAAATCGAACGCTTAAATGGTATGGCCATGTACAAAGAATGGAAAATGAGAGATGACCAAAAAATATATACCAGTGGTGACCCCCTGGAAGAAGTAAACGTGGCAGACCAAGATGGAAATGGAAAACCTACGTCAGAACTATAATGTATGATAGGAATTTGGAAGAGGGAGATTGGAATGATAGAGATAAATGGAAACTGAAGACAGCAAACCTATAAGTGGGGGAAAGCCGAAGAAAAAGAAGAAGAAGAAGAATTTTTCCATTTGTGCCCCACGCCACACGGACCTTAAAGGAACACGATCTGTCGGGAGAGGATTATAGCTCTGAATCACATACGTACTCTTTTGATAACTGGAGAACATGAAGGGCTCCGCGAATGAGTGATCCTCTCAATGGTAAGGCCAATTCCGAGACAACATAAACATTTAAGTCCAGACACACCATTTACTCATAAATTCATACTGATCAATGGGAATGTGATACGGACGTAAAGATGGCCAGGTGGTGTTAAGGGGCAATTTGTGTCTTGAAGTTTCCGGACATTCGTGTTATAGGTGAGGAAAAACTTTGAAAAATTAACTTCACCCAGGAAATTTGTCCCGATCCGAGATCGATCCCGGGCCTGTTGCATCTGAGTCAACGATGCTATATTAGGCCATGGCGATGGGTTGCAAACTAATATATTCCAAGTTAAATTCTACCCCCCTTAAAAATAAGACTGTACAAAGATAATGAAAATATCTGGAACTATAACAAATTTTATAACCTTATCACCTACCCTATAGGAACATTTTAACTAAAACTAATATTAGATGTTTTTATTACATTATAAATTGGAACTTAGCTTCCTGCAAAGGAACGCCACTAATAAAAAATGGTAGGTAAGGTATTACAAAACAAATATAAACTTTCCTTGATGCTGATTTTAGCTACTTTTACTGAGAGAGTAAAAATATAACCATATTATAGCATCCATGAAAATAATGTTCAAGTATCTTTTGTACAAGTAATATAAGTAAATACGTAAAATTCGATGTGAAATTCAGAACTGTATTAACAATAAGTCATGTAGGGGAATGGGAATCAATATTAATGGCCATTTACTGCAATTTATTATTCGCTGATGACCAGATTATAATAAGACAAGATAAAGAAAATATAGAATATATGATTAGAAAGTTGGTCGATGCATTTCAGGTAGGTGGACTGAAGATAAATTATATTAAAACAGAATATATGGTAATTGGAGCAAATTCAGAAGACCTACAAATAAATAATATGATAATTAAACGTGTTGAAGAATTTAAATATCTTGGATCTATAATAGATAAGTCTGGTACTTGTGAAAAATACATTATAAACAGAGTAAATTGTGCAAGGAAGGCGATTAGATCCCTGAATGGTATTTTATAGAATAGAAATTTGACCAGAAAAAAAAGAGATTATACAGACAATAATAGAAAGTATATTTACATATGGATCAGAAAGCTGGACAATAAATGAAAGGATGCAGAAAAGAATCTTGGCGACAGAAATGGATGGATTACGGAGAAGTATGAGAATATCCAGGCTACAACATATTAGAAATACATATATCAGACATGAAATGGATGCACAAGAGACTGTTATCGATAGGATAACAAAGAGAGCTCTAGAGTGGTATGGACACGTACAACGGATGTCGGAAGACCAGTGGCCTAAACAGGTGTTGGATTTGATGGTACCAGGCAGAAGGAAGAGGGGGAGAAGTAGAAGATCATGGTATGGGGGAATATATGATGCAATGATGAAGAGGGGTATGGAAGATAGGAATCTCTGGAAAGCAGGAATCAAAGGCAAAATGCTGTAAAGTGGAAAGCCTATATTAAGTAAGTATTAACATAACCAGGTTTTAGGATCAACGTCAAATATGCCTTATATTTCTACATTTGTAGTCTCTATTTTTTCCTTTGAGATTAAGTTATAATTCATTAAAATCATTTAATTGGGATTGAAATGAATATTTTGGGGCTGAAATATTTTACAATACATTAATATTTTTAGGGGAAATAAATCAGCGATGGCAGTATAATATTTTAAAAACTGTTTTATTTGTCAGCAAAAGCAGATAAAATATAGTTTGTGATAGGATAAGATAAAAAACAAGATACTAAGGGCATATAGAAAACAATCTCGCAAGTACAGCCTTTGACTGATATGTGACCGGCCATCAAAGCTAAGTGTCTCTTAGATACAGTTTAATGGAGCGGTATACATACACGAACAGATTTCGCATGCAGTGCATTTTTTTCACACATATTTACTTATCTCAGTCGTACTAGTGTTTTACAGCTCTACTCATGATCGAAACGTAAATAAAAAAATATCCTACAAGAAACAGGTCATATCACATGTCCAAGACTGTACATGATTTTAGACTGTATGGTAGCGTTAAAGGAAAAAGCTGGTTTCTACACACACGCGATATGTTTACGTTATATGTTACAAAAAACGAAGGTCAACTGTTAAAATTGAAAACTGGCGTATTAAAGCAGGATTTTAATATCATAATAAATATAAAAGTTAAAGTTAATAATTTTGTATTTTAAAATTCTTTTAATATTTAAATATAACTTAAATAAAGAAAAACATCTAAATCATTCATTGTTGGTTATTGTTGAATAAAAATGTCTCAGTAACAATTTTAAAGAAATTGTACTACATAACAGTTTTTGTAAATAATACTTTTAAAATTGTTTTAAGTCAGTGTTGTCAAAATTATAAAGCTTTCTATTATAACTGTAATAACAACACCTACTTTACTTCATATGTTTAAATGAAAGTAAACTAAATTTTGATTGGATGTTAAAACAATTATCTTTTTGATTTAACAAATCAAATTTAAGCCTTATATTTAATGGATTATTAACCAATAGAATTTAAAATTACCATCATGTGATGTAATAATGTTCTTTAAAATTATAAAAGAATTACGCTATTCATTCTGCATACAACTTTCAACGAAGTTAAAAGCAAGAAGAGATCTCCTGATAAAATGAAATATTTAATACAAGAACAATAATTTATTCGAGAAAGAAAATAATTTAATTTTAATTGACGGTGAAGAATAATTCCACCTACATTTACTTAATGTGCTGGGAAATGAATAAGTAAATAAATTTACAATGACTTCTACAAGAAACAGTTTTCAGTGATTTTAAAGTGTTTTCCTATCCAGTGTACCAACTTCCGGCCTTGAGACGAGAATCCGGCTCTACCGAAAATAAAACCCAACTTGAATCAGTAATTCTTTTTGGGACACCAATCCTTCTTCATAATGTTACAACAACATCGGGCATGAACAGAATTACTGCTTCAAAATATCACCACAACGTGGGACAGCAATTTACTTCTTCAATATCTCTTGGAATTATAATAATTGTATATCGGTTTCAATTACATAGAAAAGAGTAACTTCACATCACTATTTCAATCTAAATCAGGTGATCAGAACATAACTACGAACATATACCCGACAAAATAAATCATGACACGTGTTGGTTTATCAATTTTTGTCATAAGTAATGCCATGAGTGGAAATCAAGAATGACATTTGTTAGGGCTATTTAACGAATAAAATTAAACTGTTTAATCAAAAATCGTTATTTAAATATAGTTACCGGTATTTTAAAATATTTATATATTTAATGTAAACGGTGGTGTTTAAAAACAAATCAGAAATGTGTGGTTATGTTTATTCATTGCAACTTGATAACATTATTTATTGCTAAATAGGATCGCGATAACCCATTAAGATCACAATATTGTAAGAATGCACCCTAGTGGGAAAAAATGGAACACATCAAATAGTATATTACAACCAACATTATAGGTTATTACTCTTTTAGGAAACAACTCAGTAAAATCATTATTTAAAACACAATTGTTGAACACACAATTATCAAATGTGCAGTTAGAAGGAATCTGTTAATTATTTGCTAAAATCAACATATTTGTTGGAGAGTCATTCACTACAAAATAATGCTCTGACCTATACAGAATGTTAAAAAGGTGGAGCTTTCTTTATTTTGATAAACAGAATTCGATAAATAGAGAGGTGAAACACGACGGTCATTGGTTGTAAAGCAAAATTCATTCAAACATGATTCGTCATTGACTACAATTTGGGTCATCAGTTAAATAGTTTAATTTTTTAGTAGTCTTCGCACAAGGAACTTCTCTCCCTAAAATTATAGAAAGAGTCAATTATACTTATATTTAAAACCCTATGAAAATATGACAATTTTTCTAATTACCACTTACCACGGAGATGGAAGATATCTCACATTAATTGTGATTTTGAGTGCTCAAAAGATGGTTACGCAACTGGATGACTCAC
The DNA here is from genome assembly GCA_030220185.1 of Diploptera punctata. Taxonomy (NCBI): domain Eukaryota; kingdom Metazoa; phylum Arthropoda; class Insecta; order Blattodea; family Blaberidae; genus Diploptera; species Diploptera punctata. The sequence goes on along the minus strand of JASPKZ010010261.1, from coordinate 1,833,202 downwards.
ACGCAAAGGAATTGGAACAGATTACTGGGAAATAACATTGAACCTCAAACGTAATATATTAGGCATTTTTCAAGTCGTAGTCAGCACTGGACATGAGGTAAGTTTACATTTGAACTACACATCAAGAATACAGAAGAAAAACATTTATTATAAAAAATAATGATAAAATGTCAGTACTTAAAATAATTCAATAACTTTCTTTTTAATTGGCAGTTTTAGAAATAAAACAAATTGAAATAGTTTAAACAAGAAGTAAAAGTAACTTATGGAAGTGAAATAAAGAATTATGCAGGGTGATTCAAAAGTCTCTTGACATTTTCGTCAAACCAATGTATTATGCCAAACTTGTTATTAGATATGGAAAGTAATGACTACTGGATGATAAACTCAGTACATTTCAATGTGGTGGCCCTCTAAGTCCGGCACAGACTCCATCTTTCTTGTGTACATTGAAACACTTTTTCCAGCATAGCTGGTGTGATTACAGCTACCACTGCAGCTATTCGGTTTCTCAATTGCTGTAAGGTGTTGATCTTCACTCCATACACTTTGGACTTGACGAAACCCCAAACAAAGAAGTCTAGTGGTATCAGATCTGGAGAACGAGCCACCCAAATTCTCGGTGAACCACGACCGATCCACCTATCAGAAAAAAACTTCCTTGAGGTGGTCACAAACAATGATGGCAAAATGGGATGGGGCACCATCTCGATGGAAAATAACAGTATCTCGTACAGCTTTCTGTGCCAACTGCGATTCCAGGTATTGTACCAACATGTTAAGACAGTTACTTCCAGTTACTGCTGTTTCCGCAAACATGAAAGACCCGTAAATATTTGTGTGTCTCTCTGAAACTCTTGTATGGCGATTGGCTGTTCGCCAACTCAAATCCTACAATTATGCCTATTGACATGTCCACATGTGTGGAATGTTGCCTCATCATTAAACAACACATGTTCCATGAGATCTTAATTTTCAATGGCATTTAAGAGGTCATCACACATAGCTTGTCGAGCTACATAGTCTTGTGCATTATCTGGATGTAATAAGGGCGTTTGTTCAGTTTGAAGCAAAAGGTACGCCATACAGTGCTTTGGGACATACCCAACTCTCTGCCGAGTCTTCTGGTTGATGCACCGGCCTCCCTCTACGTGCCTCATCACCAACAGATCCCGTCCGTTTCATTTTCATTGCCAGATCTCTAATAGCTTGCCTGCCAGGACCTGGTTTTCTGAACTTTCTAGTGAATTTTTCTTGGACCTGCCTGTACGTCAATCCTCGTATACGAGCAAAAACACAGCTAATCTTTCCTCTATTATTTGCTTAGTTTTAAATTACCTATAACAAAAATATGTAAATTAAGGATATGAGGAAAATGTCAAGAGACTTTTGAATCACCCTATATATGTTAAATATGGCAATTCAAGACCTCTGAATGGTAATTTAAAATTTAAAATAATATTTTGTAAAAATAATAAAAAATAATTATATGTAAATATAATAAGAAATACTATTAGATAGTAAAAAACATTTTCCTGGAATTATTAGTTTCTCATATTTTTTATGATATACTTATTTTTCTTAATATACAGTACTCATAATCCCTTCCGAACCAACAATCTCTTTACTATTGTCAATGAATACAATTTTCGACGAATGTATTATTTCTCAAAATTTCAAGAATGAATAATGATTATGCAAAAGCCCTCGTAGAAAATACAAATACCCTCAATAGTTTAAAAAATATATTTATTTATTTAATTGCCCATTTCTTATGTTGGAGTACCTGGAAGACGAAGTTACGTTACCCCGATGATACGATGGGTGATAAATGTTAACGAAGCGCCAGGAGAGTCCTTAATATAAACTTAACCTAAATTCCAGAACAATAATTATTAAGGCATTACTGTCAAAAAATAATTGTTTTATAATGGGAAAAGCTTTATACTGTAAATTTATATTGACTCCATAGACAACCGTAGAAATAATTCCTTTTAAGGAAAACAATTCTATGGTCTGACCGGGAGTCGAACCCGGGATCTCATGAACTGTAATCAGAAACGCTGACCACTAGCCCATAAGGCAGATAAAACATTAATTCTCTAAATACTTTTTCGTTATTATAATAGGTTTTTTTCTTCATAAGGCCTACTTTATTTCACGCGTTAGATAAAGTGGATTGCCTAAAGTTTGGAACATAGAGAATGCCTCGATATAAAAAAGAATGTAAGCAGAGGAATAAGAGGTTAAAAAACAGAGCTCAGCACATTATGAATAAAAACGGAAGAATCACATTGAAAACAATACTATATTACGATACGAGGTTAGGAAGTGGCTTATACATAATCGAGGAAAATGTTTAAAAACCGTGCGATAGCGAGGTTTTTAATTCCCAAGATTCTATAAAACATTTCACAAATCTGCGTTGTACATTATTTTTTTGCGCTATGCTGTTTACAAAATTATAAATAATAGTAAAATAATAACATTTTGTTGGAAATATTTGCGTTCATTATAGACAGTTGACTAACGTTTAACAGTGTGGGCACTTAGACCATTTAGTTATAAAATGGCGGTACGTACGTATTTATTGCTTTATATTGTTCCAAATAAAGTTCAGTTCTTTAAAAATGCAGTGATTTGTTTCGTATTATGTATATATCAACACTACCTTTTGGATATTTTTTGTATATACATTTTACGTAGTAAACATGGAGGGCAGTGGTTTTACTTCCCACACGCGTGTTCGTAGGGTGTAATTTTTTTTATTTAAGAGCCCCACTACCACCCCCCTTGGTTTCCTCGGGCTTAATGCCGATATCCCCAGGTCTGCTCTTGTCCCTATTTATTATCTAGCGTGATTTCTTTATTTAATTCATTATACTTTTACAGAGTGCGGCCAGTTGAAACTTAATCTAAGGTCTTTACAGTTATATTATGATTTCTTAATCTAATGTTGTTCCTTATACAATGTAATAATAATATACATAAGATGGTAGTAGTAGTAGTAGTAGGACTTTATTAGACAAAAAGTAAGATATTTACAATATTATTTACAAATATGGGTCGCACGGGCAGTAAGCCGTACGTGCTGTTGACAGTCCGTTACAATAAAGTAATAATTGCTACTAGTGTAAAGAAAAATAAACAACAGAAACAGCAACAACATTACAATTACATAAAGAAAACACAATAATAATATTACAATTAAATAATAACACAATAGCATTATACACTAAAAACATTAACATTACAATTACATAAAGAAAACACAATAATATTACAATTAAGTAATAACACAATAGCATTATACACTAAAAACATTAACATTACAAATTAAGTAATAACACAATAGCATTATACACTAAAAACATTAACATATAAAGAAAACACAATAATATTACAATTAAGTAATAACACAATAGCATTATACACTAAAAACATTAACATTACAATTACATAAAGAAAACACAATAAATTAATCTTACATCTACTTAACCTAAAATTAATATTACAATTTATCAAGTATACATATTGATACATTCTAAGTTCTAATTCTACTTATTCTATCGTTGATTTCATCGTCTTCTCTTCTCTTCGTCAGGCTCGTGGTGCATAGCGATTTTTGGGTATTACTCCGCGATCATCGGGTAGTTATCTTTCTGAATGCAGAACCGCAAAGGAGGAGGCCAGGCCTCGTTCCTGACGTACACGGCTGTTTCTAGTTGTCTTCTGATAGCCGCGTGCTTGGCACAGAGGTATAGTAGTAGATAATGGAATTTATTGCCTTTTTTTTCAGAATAAAGAAAATTACATATGCAGTACCATTGCGCAGGGACCTGCTTGGCCTGTCCGTCGTGCCTATTGTTCCAAATAAAAATAAAACTAATAATATAAACAAATACCTACAAATACACCTGTATCAAAAAACAATAACAGGCTACATATAAGTAAAATCTATGTCAACTTTTATAATATTCATGATGTGTTCCGTTGAGGTATTATTCAAAATTAATATATAGTTATGGAATATTCACCTGAAAGGTCCGTCTCCTCAACTTAATTAATCATTTAACTGTAGCGCTTTGAATCCTGCCGATGATGGGACAAGTCCCGAAAGCGCTACAGTTAAATGATTAATTAAGTTGAGGAGACGGACCTTTCAGGTGAATATTCCATAATTTTATATTAATTTTAAAATCTATGTCTACACTAAATCACAATAATACATATCTACATTCATCCACATTCCGTACATTAATATTAAAAAAATGCTAGAAAACAAATTAGGAAAAAAAAACACATACACCCACACACCCCCACACATATACACACCGCACGCTCATACCCCCTCCCCCCGTCCCTGCAGACATTAAATGCACTATCAGACTATTCAACTTATCAGACCTACTTATTATATAACATGATTAAAGATCGAAAACAAAGACCATATTGAGATTCTTCTTATTGTTAATACATATATCCTTAATCTACAATTTTGTTATATCTCAATTTTCTTACTGTACCCAAAAATTTGCATGTTTTTGATTCACTCTCGATCCGTCCTAAAAGATCCCAACACGCCACTCTCCCTCGATCCGACCTGAGAAATCTCTCCGGCAGCATCTGTAATCTAAGTTGTTCTGTCTCTCAACAGAATGCTATAATATGCTGCCAGTTTTCATGGTCATCGCATAGTGGGCATAGTTTAATGCCTTCATCATTTGTTAAATTATGGGCCATCCATCCCCCCAAATGAAACCATGCAATAGCACTTCTATCATCCCCATCCAAAGAGTCAATATATTTCTCCCTTCCCCACGAAAGTTTCAGTTCCGTCTGCAGGGTGAGCGATTGTGTTGCACGTCTGCGATCTCACAGTTGCATAGAGGGGAGTCGACACGTCCTCTGTCGTGCAGTTTGCCTCTAAAATGTCCTGAGAGCAATTGAATAATCGTGTGTGACGGCCTTATCCATGACATTTTCATACGAGTTTTCATGTTTGTCAGGAATTCGTATGTTGTTCTGCCATGTATTTCGTTGTGCCAGCGCTGTTGCCATTTTTCTTGGAGATGGTCTTCAAGCATTCTTTTGTGGCTTCTCGCCCCTCGGGCTCTTCGTACATGTCTGATGTAAGGATAAGGTCGTCAATGACTACAGGTTTATTGCGACTCAGTATAGGTGTATACTTTTTTCCAGATATATATCAATTGGTAGAACACCTGATATTACTGCGTACGCTGCTGTGCACATTGTTATATGTGTAATATTACAGTGTAGTTATTTTTATTACAGTGTAGTTATTTAGGTTGGCAACCCCGAAATGTAGGAAGTTGAACTTTCAATCATGGTCGCCATTGCTGTAAGTACAAAAAAATGGACTATCGCGCAAAAATATTGTTAAAGTTAATTAATAGTTTACTGCATCAATACAAATCAGTACGCTTACTATAAAATATATTCTGCCCTGTTGTGGGCAAGAGAACCGCGCTACTACTACCATTAATCCGGGATCGGGTTTTGTAATTGCTGTCTCTATTAACGTGGACCTGATTTCCTGCAAGGTTATCAATCAGGAAGTTGCTTGCCTTGGGCCCATAGAAGGCAGCAATTGATTCATCTTTCTCTCTCTGATATATTGACATAGAAAAATAATGATTCTTAAATACATAGAGTGAGTGAAAAAAGATAATAATAGTTAAACAGCAAAATAGTAAGGGATCTGGAAATAATTTCCTACTCGAGTAACTTTCCGTACAGGATTGTAAACAACTACGTATACATTAATCAAGAAGCAGAGAAGTTGTTTAAAAGCTGACATTTAATATAAACAAGTTGTCTGAATAAAAAACTAAATTAACAGAAATAATTGTTCCGATCATACAACCAAAATAGCAATGTAAATAAATAAATGATGATACTCTTACATAAGAAAAAACATACCATACTTCACGCAACACTCATACTTGCGTCCGAGTCAGGGACCACTTCTTCCCTGGTCTGCCGGACTAACTCAATCAGGCCTCTTCTCAGCCTCAGACTACCTTGTCTATTAGAATTCCAGTCGCATCGCGACCTGGATGCGGATTCAAACCTTGAATCCCCTTGAACAACTAAAACGATGACTGCTTGAATGATCGAATGATACTGTATTGTTAGTGCACTACGTATATGAAGGTTCCGAAGTAGAGGGGAGATGCGCCGTAGACATTGCGCGGCAGGAAGGGTAACGAGGGGAGAGTGGGGGTAACTACAAGGAGAACGGGATATTGGCATAGTTCATAAATATTTCAGTGTAGGGAGGAGAACGTCGCTACCATAATGAGCCGAAAAACACACTTTCGGTTCACTGTATCCAGATGACTTAATTTTCAGAAAATATTTTAATTTCATTAATTTGTTTATATCAACCCACTTAACTCATTGTGTAAATGTTAGCATGGAATACTCGAACCAAAGGCTAGGTGATTTTTGTTGTTTATGACTTATCCCGAAAGTATGTTAAACTACATCCTCACTAATTTTGTTAACACTTCATGCACTACATCATTTCGTAAAATAGTCATGTAATTTAACATAAACAAGTAGATCTAATGACGCTGTCGGCATAGTGAACTTACCGAAGCATCTCGAACGCCTCTCGAATTTCATCTGGTAAATTTCACAACTCGAATCTCTCATTTTACTAACTAACTCACTGGCACTATCGAACTCGTAGGTTCACGGCCGCGCTGAAATAAGCTCTCCACACATACCTATTCTGAGCTAGTGTTTTCCAATCGTTCCCTGTATAATCTACTTCCCTCAAATCATGGTTAGTGTTAGTCTCCCACCACATTCGTGAACTAACAACAGGCGCTTTCCCTCTGGTTTTCCTACAAGAAGCTTCCATTCATGTCTTTCATTCCCCCATTCGTGCCGCATGTCCTGCCCATCGCAGTTTACGAGGCTTAACTGTTCTTATTATATCTGGCTTCCTATAAAGACCATGTAGTTCGTTGTTATGTAGTCTTCTCCATTCATCTGTCTGCTCATCTCTCTTTGGTCCAAACATTTTCCTAAGAACTTTATTCTCAAATACTCGTAATCTCCTTTCCTCCCTTAAAGTATGAGTCCATCTTTCGCATCCATATAGGCCTACTATCCATCCATAGTAATTCTGCCCGAGGACAGGTCTTTCACTGCAATCATAGCATTTTCATGCTATGCTTTGCAGCTTTACTAGGGAATTGTAGGTGTGGTAGCTTCCCACACCGGTAAAGGATGATGATGATAATGAAGATGATAATGATGATGATAATGATACGAATGATGATGATGGCCATATGATTTCGGGGACCGTTTGGGCCTTACGTTTTCCTGACATTTGTCTCCATATAATATAACTGGTAGAATAATAGTTTTATATATTTTCAGTTTAACGTTTTTTGAAAGGAGTTGGGACATCAAGAGTCTCTGCAATGCATAATAGCATGCATTTCCACAATTGAGCCTATGTTTAATTTCTTTGTGCATCCCATTCCTATTTTGTAATTATTGTTCCTGGTTATTTGAATTCAGCCACTTCCTTAAAAATTGTCCTCAATTATCATTAGCTGTCCATTTCCATTATATAATGTATTTCTATGTGTGACCATATATTTAACACATATTTACAAAGAACAAAGTGGTTTATCCGTTACAATATCTACTCAAAACCTCAAAACATATCGATTCTAAAAGTCATATTTTGACATCTAAATATATAAAGACTTGTTTTCAGCTTATTTTATTTCATAAAACTTTTTTTTTGTTATGGTCGTGGATAAAATTTCTCATGGTACTTGGGACATTGTGCTCGTGTAATTGAAGCTTCTGCTATTGTCTCGCGCTTAAATCCTGTACTTACACAGAAATTATAGTTCTGCACTTCCCTCTCAAGCACCATAAAGTGCTCTTATTAAATCTCTTCTAAATATAAAAGTTGATAATTCAAAACAAAGTCTTCTTTAATCGCGATGAAGATTTTTCTGATTCCATACAGATTTTTAATACACGGCTACTTAATAAAACAACTCAAAAAGTTAAGAATTAATCCATAAATAAAGCTGGTATTGTGTGATAAAGGAGACTACCAGTATTTTATTGGAAGTTGTATTCGACAAATAATACAGTAATTTTATAATCGTTACAAGTTATGATTTACAAAGAGCCATTTACATGTTGAATGAATTAGGACTCTATTATAATCTCTAATTCTCAACTTCAAAAACTAAAATTATGGCTTTTCAGGGCAAAGTGCCAGTCCGAGCAAAAATAGTGATCAATAATGAAATAATAGAACAGATAGCACAGTTTAACTATCTTGGTTCAGATATAACATATAGCTATGGTTGGGATATACATAATAAATTAAACCGATATGAAATGTTGTGTGGCACCATACGAAGAACCCTCCGAAAGACTCGACGAGAAACTCAGCTCAGGTTTTATAAAATTATGGTTGTTCCTGTTCTTTTATATGGATCTGAATCTTGGGTACTTACAAAAAAAGATATCTCACACATTCAAGCCACTGAAATGAAATTTTTAAGATCCGTAAAAGGATGTACACGCATGGATAGATTACATAATGAATCAATAAGAAATGAACTGGATATATTTTCAATAGTTGATAAACTAGAAGAGCACAAATACCAATGGAAAGAACATTTAGACAGAATGGACAATACAAGATTACCCAAAAAGGTCAACACCTACAAACCACATAGAAAAAGATATTTGGGACGGCCAAGGAAACGACGGACTTGAGACCGGAACAGGTCGCATTGACCTAATCCTGGAAAGGAAGAAGAAGAAGTTATCCTAAAGGAACTTTCCCGCTGTTGCTCTGGATTTTAATATATATTTTAATTATAAGTAACATTGTCTCGTTTATATCACATTTTCCAACTACTTAATTTATTTAGTAGCCTATACATAATTTTGAGACATACAATATTTTAGAAATACTGAAGTCTTCTTGTTATTCTTCTTTGTCACGGTTTAGCCTTATCAACCAGCGTGTTCCGGCTCCCAATTGCTGTAGTTTCCATATTTTGTTTGGTCTTCCCAAACTAGTACTTCTTCCTAGCGGCGAATAGCTGTATGCTGCTTTTGGTATTCTATTCTCAGTCATCCTTGCTAAGTGTTCTTTCCAGTTTGTTCTCTATTTCACTATTGTTATATTTAATTCCTCTACTTTTAAAAATACTTACAAGCTCTAAAGAAATGGCCAGACTGTTCAACGGAAAACGACAAAAGCAAAGAATAAGGATAAACGTTATGGAATTCAAGACCTAATTAAAGTAGCAACATAGAATGTCAGAGGAATACATCATAAAATACTAAAGTAATATAATACATATTAACTAAAATGTAAGTTTGTGTTAATTAGAATTAACCCTCAACTGGTAGGGTGGGGTCAGAATGACCCAGGCTATTATTTGGAAACGCTCCTTCTCATATACCTAAAACATTTTCTACCTGAAACTCTGTGTACTCTATCCTCAGTCTGTTCTCGAACCTTGGGCGAAGTGGAAGCTTCATTGTGTTTTTGCATTTTTGTGTTATTTCAGTTTTTTTAACGTCTTGCGCTTCTCGGGTCAGTTTGACCCCAGCCTACCTTAAACGTAACTATTTTTTCATTTAGCAGAAGAATGATTTTTTTTTCATTATTATTTCAGGGTACACTTGTATTCATTTCTGAATTTATTTTTTATAGTGAACGATGTATAAAAACCTAACTAGTGAAGAGTTAACTAGCATTTTGAATGAATCAGATGATGAATATGAAAATGAAGTTGATGAAAATTTTGTTATTGGGAGCGAACACGACACTGATAGTGAACAAAGTGGCAATTCTGATGACGATGATGTAGATGGTAATCTTGATGTTGACGATACAGCTTTCATGTAAGGTAAAGATACATACAAGTGGAGTCATGATCTCGTTTTACGAGGACTCACAGCTCAACCCAATATCTTCCTGGAATTCGCGGAGATACTAAGGAATCCCCCACTTTAGAATCAGAACTTTCTTGGAGTTTTCTTCTTACAGATGACATTCTAGATATTATTGTAAGACACACAAATGATGAAATAGAGAGGAAAAGAAGCAATTATTCCAACCTCGGAAAAGAGGTAGATACATTACGGAGGACAGTTGGTTTTCGTCTATAGACGTGGCTGATGAATTGAAGAATAGAGGATTGCCCTATGTGGGAACGGCTAGGAAAAATAAGAGACAAATTCCTCCAGAATTTCTTCCACAGAAGAAGAGAACTGTAGGTTCATCTGTATGTTCCAAAAAAGAACAAAGCTGTCATTCTGAATTCCACTATACATCACACCAAATGTATCGATAGCGATACACAAAAGCCGAAAATAATACAATTCCATAACATCACCAAAGGTAGAGTTGATTCCTTGGATCAGAAAGTTTCAACCTATTCTACTGCTCGAAGGACGAGACGATGGCCAATGGTGATATTTTTTTGCCATAATGGATATCGCTACAGTAAATGGTCATATACTTATGACAAGCAGAAAAGAGGCAAAATCCATTACCAGGCGTCAATTCATTATTGCTCTCGGAAAATCGCTTGTCATCCTGAACGTGTTCGCAGAAGTAGCATCAAGGAATTGCCTCGCGAACTCCGGCAGATGATTGAGAAAGTTGGTGGTATATCGGGCCCAAGCACAGAAAAAGAAGCAGGGCCTACCGTGACTCCAGGAAAAATGAAAATATGTTCTACCTGTCCTCGTGGTCGGAATGGAAAAGCTGGAACAAATTGTGAAATGTGTATGAAACTACTATCTGCAGGATGTACTAAAAAAATCTGTCCTGTCTGTTTTTGAATAATATTGTCAATTTAGGTATATGATGAATGGAGTTACTACTCAGTTGGAATTATGATCTGTCTCCTGATTAGAGTGATAGGATAATTTATTACAATTATTTTTTATAGTCCTAGAGTGATTATTGAGATTTACCAAGTTTCAAATTCCAGTTCTTTGTTCTTCTGTTTTGTTACTAAATGATGCAAATTAATTAGATTTAATATTGTTATTCTTGTGTAATTGATCTTGGTTTACTATATTAGTGTAATTCCTACATGCTGTTTATTATATAGTCAATGTATATGTCTGAATGTACAATCTGTGTCTAAAATATATTTTTTAATGCACTCCAAGAAAAATAAATTAAATTCTGTTATTTAGACGTGATGTACTTAGTTAAAATTAGGTGTGAAGAGGTTGTAATTTATTAGGTTAATATATTATGTCAGATATAGTCAAAAAATAAAGCCCAAATGTATGCATTTCCTTTATTATATTATCAGGGTCATAATGACCCCACCCTACCAGTTATGTAACAGAAATTTCACCCTACCAGTTGAGGGTTAAGGTATTAAAAATATTGAAAATAATTCTTGGTTACATATTTCAGTTACTTATACGAATTTAATATTAATAAACCGTAAGATTCTTTATTACTATATTTGCATTGTATTCACATTATTTTTTATGAAACTTTTATAACGACAAATATTAGTTATACTAATTTGAAAATTTGTCGTATATAAATCCCTGTTATGAATTGTCTTATTTGTGAGTATACAGTATTTGATGCATGTATAATGCTAACCGATTTATATAATACTGCCGTCAACAGAAACTATCCGTAATTATATTCCATTAAGATATTTTAATAAAGCCATGTCGATTTAACTGTTACACATTTAAGATTATTTCAATCAATCTCCTATATATATCGTTATGAAGAGCATTACAAAGTATTTCCTTCGCCAACTATTTTACTTCATTCCACGTTTTCCGCTCCTATGCAATTTCTTCAATACCTGTTCTGTTTCATTTGGGTTGGGGATTCCAATCTAAAATCATTCTTTTAAATGCTTTATCTTCTTTTCTTAGTGTGAATCCTGCACAAAAACACTTTCGTTTTTTTAAATTTCTGTTTTAGATTATGTTTTATTTGTTGTCTTTTATAATTCTAAATTTGAAATTCTGTCTGGCTCTCCTCTTCTTACAATTCTTCTTAAACAACTATTGACAGTTTGTTTTGAATGATCGTACTTAATTATCGAATGGATGGCCACTTACTTAACTTGTAATAAAATGTAAATTTAATTGAAACAAAAGAGGATTAGTTTTATTATATTTTATTGTTTACTTATGAATGATTGCGTCATGTGTCGTAGTTTGTTTTTAACTGAATTTGTTTATTTATTTATTATCAATTTTGTCTTCAGTCAATATCTGGTCTTGAGAATGACAGCTTGGCTGTAGAAACTTGTTGACCATTTTAAAACATTAATTGGTGAAATGGGTATATTGACTGCATATATATTTTAATGTTCATTAATTGTTCAGCACCTGGTATAGTCAGGGAACGAATTAAAAAATTAATTAAAAATTAATATTTATATTTGATATGTAATAATAATGTAACATATTATGATTCATTTGTAATTAATCATAATAAAAACTGTACTATATTCCTGACTGTAATTACATTTTTTATCTGAAGTCTTTTTTTATTAAAGTTAAATATTAAGGTTGTAATTTTATTTTTAGAACAGATCTTCACTTATTGCAAGGACAGGTCACTCAATGTACGGGGTAAGTAAGGTATTAAATAATAAGCATAAAGTTTATTGATACATTGAAGAGATCGAATAAAAATCAACTTTATTAATTTTTTTTGTAAATACGTAAAAATCAATATGGAATTTAAGTAAATACTGCCAAGATAAACAGTATGAAAATCAGAAAATAAGATGATGAAATAAGAGGCATTTTAAAAATAATCTCCTATGTAGGCCTATTGTCTTAGGCAAGGAATATGACCGAATATGAAACGCTAGGTTCGTCTTTATGCTAGGTTTATGGGACTGATATAGGCCTACACGCAGACAGGTTCCAAATGTAGTGAATGTTTATTCACAAATGTGCTAATCACTGTCGTATTGGTGTTCAGGAGGCATTCGCATGAAAGAAACTTGCGGAAAAAAAAACTCGAGGGCATCGGTCATATTCCGTGTCTAACGCTGTACACGATGTTAGACTGCCTTGTAAGCGTTGGGGACCGTATGGTGAATTTCAATTCTTTTTTTTTTAGTTTTCTTCTGCTTGCTTCGAAATTCTTATCACATACATTAAGTGCTTATAGAAACGTTTCTGTAACGTTTGGTGTTTATAAGTAGAATAGTTTCAGAATTACGATTTTTTAAAACCATTTTTTTTAATATTTTCTAAAAAAAATGCTTCTTACGATGCATTTTTAAATATTTTCTGACGAAATTTGAGATTCAGAGTCTTTGTGATTCCACTAAACATATTTGCTATGAAAAAAATCATAAAGGGAGGATACTGCTTATTTTTCATTTTTTTGAAAAGAAAAATATTTTTTAACACATTCATATTTTTTTCCATCTCAATTTAAAAGAATACACGTGTCTTAAACTAGTAACTGCATATCAAATGTGAATTAGCATATATCGGAGAGTCTAAACACAAAATTGCACTTTGATAGCATAAAAAGTATATCGTAAGGAGCATTTTAAGTTTTGGAAAACGTCAAAAAATGGAAACGGAAAAATAAAACGCTAATTAAAGTTTAGGTAGTAATGTTGGCCACACGTGCAAGGATATTTAAACTCTTACGTCACGGACTCAATTTTGCTCCTACAATAAAATTGTTTATATGAAAATGATCCTAAAAAATCAAAGTTATTAAAAAGTAAATAAACACACAATGCATTTTATGTGATTTTTTTCAATATTTTCAACAGTCGGTCCCCTTAAAGGAAGAAACTGGTTTCTATAGACATGGGAGTAGATTCACGCCATATATAGTAGTATAAAAAACGAAGGCCAACAATTCAAATTGAAGAGTCACACATCTCTTGGAATTGTCTTCTTCTTCTTCCTTCCAAGGCCTGTTACGATCCTATAGAAAATTTTCCAATCCTTCCAGGAAGTTCTCGAATAAGACTTGAAAGCATAATAATAGTCCCTTCGATTGGTTGCTGGCCAAAGGAAGGCAAGACCAGTGATGCGGCTGCCATCTTACGCCTCTGGTCAGGCTTTTCTGGAGAAGAAAACAAAATAAAGAATAGAAGAAATGGAAGAAAGGAAAGACTCCCTAGCCCTCGGATGCCCTAATAGCGTCGGGGTCGAAAAAAACAAGAGTTAACCAAGAGAGGTTAGATAGTAAAGTTAAAATAGTGCAAAACACAAGTAAGTGGAAGAAATGTTTTGCTCAGCTTGGGCACCTTATGATGGGAGTAGATTCACGCCATATACTGTAGTATAAAAAACGAAGGCCAACAATTCAAATTGAAGAGTCACACATCTCTTGGAATTATAATAATTATATACCGGTTTTTGTTGGTGCATTTATCCTCCACTTCACTTCCATATAAGAGAGTAGCTTCATATCGAATATTTCACTCTACATCAAGTGATCAGAACACAACTACGAACAGATACTCAACAAATTAAATCATGTCGTGTGTTGGTACCTCAATTTTAGTGAGTGTGATTTGTTTCCTAGTCTTCGCACAAGGAGCTCCACCTCCTCAAGTTGGAGAAACAGTCAATAATACGTTTATTTACAACGGGACACTTTTTAAACCCTATGAAAGGATGACAATTTCTATAACTACCACTTATCCACGGGGATGGAAGATATCTCACATTAACGCTACTTTCGAGTGGTCGAAGCATGGTAACGCAACTGGATCACTGACACGCAAAGGAATTGGAAGAAATGCCTGGGAACTAACATTGAACCTCGAACCTAACATATTTGGCGTTTTCCAGATTGTAGTCATCACTCAACATGAGGTAAGTTTACATTTACATTACATAGGAAAGGAATATCAAAATAATTATAAAATATATTAGTATTTGTGACAGTTTGATAGTCTGGAACATGGCTGTTACTAAGTAGTCACTATGTGTTAATAGTACTATCCGCGTGCAGGTGCACTCCCAATGAAACACAAAACAACTGCTAAGTTAGTACCCTAACCGACTTAGTGTTCAATATTGAACATTTATTAACAGTGCCTGTTTTAGTAATTAAATAAATTGAAATATTTTAAACAAACCAATTAACAATGAACTACATGGTCTTTATAGGAAGCCAGATATAATAAGAACAGTTAAGTCCCGTAGACTGCGATGGGCAGGACATGTTGCACGTATGGGGAATGAAAGACTTGCATGGAAGCTTCTTGTAGGAAAGCCAGAGGGAAAACGCCCAGTTGATAGATCAAGACGGAGATGGGAGAATAACATTAACTATCATTTGAGGGAAGTAGATTATACAGGGAATGATTGGAAAGCATTAGCTCAGGATAGGGATGTATGGAGAGCTTATGTCCGTGCGGCCATGAACCTACAGGTTCGATAGTGCCAGTGAGTAAGTATGTAAGTAAGTATTTTAAACAAATAAAACTTACTTGAGGGAATGAAAGACATAATTACTGCATTTATGTTAAAGTCGATAATTCATGATCTTGAAATGATATTTTAAATTTAAAAAATATCATTGTGTAAAAATAGAATAATTACAATTAACATTTTCCTGCAATTATGGTTTTGTGATTGGCCTATTTATATAAAAGGTAGATCTATTTATATTTATTTATTTTATGATAATCCACATGCCATTATCAAGGAATGATAGGTTCGAGTCACAGATTTAGGTCTCGTATAATCAATTATTTCAAACCACGGACCACTAAAAAATGACATCTATACGAAAACAAGTGTAAATAAATTAGTATGGTTCAAATTCTTCCCTGTAGGGGGTGAGCTGCTAAATTCTGTTAAGGGAAACATGGGCTTACAAGAAGAAGATAATCAATTATATAAGACCTAAATCTGTGACTCAAACCTATCATTCCTTGATAATAATAATAATAATAATAATAATAATGATGATAATAATAATAATAATAATAAAGTTGGGAACGATATGTATCTAATCTAGAACATTATCTACATGGACGACAATGGACTGCTTATAGAACAATTAAGTATTTAAATAAATCAGAAAAAGAAGCTGCATATATACCTACATCAATATCAGAAAAACATTGGATAGAATATTTCAGAGACCTGTGGTAAAACGAGAATGAAAACGAAGAAAAGTCAAAATGTGAGAATTTGAAAGTAGATAAAAAACAAATGGAAGAACTGGAAGAATAGCTCAAATTAACAAATAATAGAAAAGCTAGCGGACCAGATGACATCAATTCATAACTAATTAAATATGCAGATATATTCTTTAAATTAAGATTCTTGAATTTTCTTAATATGTGTTGGGAGAATCATAATATACCAGCAACATGGAGGCAAGGTATAGTAAAACCAATTTACAAGAAAGGAGAAAGAAACCAACCATCTAATTACAGAGGCATTACCCTCCTAAATAGTGGATATAAAATATATGCTAGAATAATAGCAAAACGAATACAACGAATTACTGAAGTAACACTAGCAGAAGAACAAAACGGGTTCCGAAAAGGAAGATCTTGTACCGATGGAGTATTTTCCCTGAATCAGATAATAAACAAAAGACAAGAAAAAAACCTAGAAACACATTTGTTATTTATAGACTTAGATATAGCATTTGATCGAGTAGACAGGGAAATATTGTGGAATATCCTAAAAGAAAAAGGCCTCCCTATTCAGATTATAGAAACTGTTAAGAGCGTGTACTATGGAACAAATATTTGCATTGACCCTCAGTTGACTAAAAATAAGACATTTTTTTTCAAATAAACCAAGAAGTACTACAAGGGTGTTCACTCTCACCTATATTATTTAATATTTATATGGAGATATCCTAGAAGAATGGAAGGAGGTTTTAACTAATGAAGGAATATTAATTGATAATAAAGATAAAATAAATGCTTTATTATTCGCTGACGATGTTGTACTTTTAGCAGAATCTGAAAATGAGCTCCAAATGTTAGCATATAAATTTAAATTAATAGCCAATAGATATAATTGTAAAATATCAATAAATAAGTCAAACGTAGTGGCATTTATTGGTAAATATGGAATTAGATCAAAAATTGTACTGGATAACAAAATAATAGAACAAGTATCACATTTCCAATATTTAGGATGTGATATAACTTATAGAGAAAATAAAGATATAGAAAATAAAGTAAATAAATTTCAGGCTATTTGTGGAACCATAAAAAGAACCTTAGGTCGGAAAACAAGGAAAGATACGAAACTTAAATTATATAAAACAATGGCTGTTCCTTTGTTGTTGTATGGAAGTGAAAATTGGATAATGAAATCAAGGGACAAAAGCAGGATACAGACTGCGGAAATGCTGTTTTTACGTAATGTGAAAGGATGCACAAGAGCGGATAGAATAATAATAATAATAATAATAATAATAATAATAGCTTTATTTTACCTGGCAGAGTTAAGGCCTTAAGGCCTTGTCTACCACTCAACCAGGTTTAAAAAAAATACAAACAAAAAATAGTCTTAAATCTAAATTACAATATATATATATAAATATATAAACGATTACAAGTTATGAATACAATACAATTAATATTTATAATGTATTTTGATTTACTCTAAATTTAACGAATTAAATATATAATATGTACAATATATATAAAAAACAGGAAAAGATTAATGACATAGTATAAAATTAAATAAATAGAGAAAAATTAATTATTAGACAACAGGTAACTGTATAAGCGTGACTTAAAGGTACCAAGTGTGCGGCAACCCCTGATATCTTGAGGAAGGAGATTCCAGGAGCGGGCAGAGGCTACTGTGAAGGAAGTAGAATAGGAGGAAGTGCTATGAAGAGGAATTGTTAGCAGACTGCTATCTTGTGATCTAGTGTCAATATTGTGGTAAGAGGATAACTTCTCAAATCTAGACGCCAGGTAAGTAGGGATGTAGGAATTCAGAAGCTTGAAAAGTAGTGAAAGAGAGTGCAATTTACGTCTGTCAGTAAGACGGAGCCAAGAGAGGTTATTAAAGTGTTCGGAAATATGGTCATAACGGCGGATATTGAAAATGAATCGAACGCAAGCATTATGAACACGCTGCAGTCTCTGCGACAAGTCATAGTTTAGATCATTATATATAATGTCACAATAATCGAAGTGTGGTAACACAAGATTCTGCACAAGGATTTGTTTTAACGAAACTGGGAGAAAATTCTTTAAACGTCTAAGATAATGTAAGATGGAGAAAGTCTTTTTACATATGTGTTTCACTTGTGTTTGCCAGGTTAAATTTGCGTCTAGATGTAGTCCAAGATCTATTACTGATAGGAATGAAACTATACGAGAAGGACTAATTATATATAAAATTGAAGATAAAATCAGCGAAAATAATAAGAAATGGACAGAACACTTAATGAGAATGAACAACGAAAGAATACCAAAAAGAACCTTCCTGTATAATCCCAGAGGAACAAGAGATGTTGGCCGACCACGTAGAAGATGGACTCCACTTTTAACTTCGCCGGAACAGGCTGCATAGTAGTTGTAGTAGAAGAAGAAGGAGATAATAATAATAATAATAATAATAATGATAATAATAATAATGATAATAATAATAATAATAATAATAATAATAATAATAATAATAATAATAGCTTTATTTTACCTGGCAGAGTTAAGGCCTTAAGGCCTTGTCTGCCACTTAACCAGGTTTTAAATACACAAAAAAAAAAGTTTTACATCTAAATTACAATATGCATAAACGATTAGATGTTATAATACAATACAATTAATATAAATAATGTATTTTGATTTACTCTAGATTTAACGATTTGAATATATAATATGTACAAGATATATAAAAGAACGAGAAAAAAATATTAATGACATAGTATAAATTTAAATAAATAGAAAAAATTAATTATTCGACAACAGATAACTGTATAAGCGTGACTTAAAAATGCCAAGTGTGCGGCAACGCCTGATATCTTGAGGAAGGAGATTCCAGGAGCGGGCAGAGGCTACTGTGAAGGAAAATGGCATATGGGATCATGCCGAAACGTCGGAATCAGCGGCCAGAAGCCGACCTTGAATCCATGACGCGGAAACTCAAAAAAACTATCTTAATCATACTTATATCCGCGAAAATCAACAATGTAACATAATTCATTTATTTATATACAGAATTTTAATGTTTACACATCTTTCTGTGCATAAGGTTTTATTTTTTCTCTCCACTCGTCTCTATCCATCCACTATTTATATTTATACCCTAATAAATAATATTGACAAATGAACCATGTTTTTATAATTGCTACCGCCAAATGTTGAACTTTTTTTTAATTTTAAAGAATAAAAAATTAGAAAGAATTCCTTGTAGTAAATTAAAATAAATACGTCGATAGTTGAATTATGTATTTAATGATTCTACTTAAATATAATTGATTATAATTAAAATCAAAATCTACTATAGCCATAACAAACATTTTTTGTTCTTCTTCTTACGGAGTTTTAAACTAACTGAAAAATAGTGAAATATATAATCTATAATTGAAATACGTTTACAACAAAATAAGCTATTGCTAACAAATTGCAATACAAACGCAACAACTTATACAGCGAGTGTAAAACGTGATCGCACAGTGGTTAATTTTAGCATTTAATTAATTAATTTTCATTTAATCGAAAGGTACTTCTTTCGGTAACCACTTTTTCTTAGGAAATTACGAACTGTGGAATCACTACTAATTTGCACTTATTATGCAATCGAACAATAATTTTACTTTCTTCTTCTGTTGTTTCCTTTCTTTTTGGAGCCATTAAACTGTTTAGCGTGATCTACACAACTACAATAGAGCATCTCTTAATTCCGGCAGCGAATCACACGATAGCTTTTGGTCACCTGATCAACTGCTTCACTAACAGTGGTTACCATCAAGTTTACGTGTCACAGAATATGAAGGTTATATGGCATAGTGGTGTACGTTATTTTTCTTCATTTTGAGAAAACAGTGGTTGCCATCAAGTTTACGTGTCACAGAATATGGCATAGTGGTGTACGTTATTTTTCTTCATTTTGAGAAAACACTGGTTGCCATCAAGTTTACGTGTCACAGAATATGGCATAGTGGTGTACGTTATTTTTCTTCATTTTGAGAACACACTGGTTGCCATCAAGTTTACGTGTCACAGAATATGACATAGTGGTGTACGTTATTTTTCTTCATTTTGAGAACACACTGGTTGCCATCAAGTTTACGTGTCACAGAATATGGCATAGTGGTGTACGTTATTTTTCTTCATTTTGAGAAAACGCTGGTTGCCATCAAGTTTACGTGTCACAGAATATGGCATAGTGGTGTACGTTATTTTTCTTCATTTTGAGAAAACACTGGTTGCCATCAAGTTTACGTGTCACAGAATATGGCATAGTGGTGTACGTTATTTTTCTTCATTTTGAGAAAACACTGGTTGCCATCAAGTTTACGTGTCACAGAATATGAAGGTTATATGGCATAGTGGTGTACGTTATTTTTCTTCATTTTGAGAAAACAGTGGTTGCCATCAAGTTTACGTGTCACAGAATATGGAATAGTGGTGTACGTTATTTTTCTTCATTTTGAGAAAACACTGGTTGCCATCAAGTTTACGTGTCACAGAATATGGCATAGTGGTGTACGTTATTTTTCTTCATTTTGAGAACACACTGGTTGCCATCAAGTTTACGTGTCACAGAATATGGCATAGTGGTGTACGTTATTTTTCTTCATTTTGAGAACACACTGGTTGCCATCAAGTTTACGTGTCACAGAATATGGCATAGTGGTGTACGTTATTTTTCTTCATTTTGAGAAAACCTGGTTGCCATCAAGTTTACGTGTCACAGAATATGGCATAGTGGTGTACGTTATTTTTCTTCATTTTGAGAAAACACTGGTTGCCATCAAGTTTACGTGTCACAGAATATGGCATAGTGGTGTACGTTATTTTTTCTTCATTTTGAGAAAACACTGGTTGCCATCAAGTTTACGTGTCACAGAATATGGCATAGTGGTGTACGTTATTTTTCTTCATTTTGAGAAAACACTGGTTGCCATCAAGTTTACGTGTCACAGAATATGGCATAGTGGTGTACGTTATTTTTCTTCATTTTGAGAAAACACTGGTTGCCATCAAGTTTACGTGTCACAGAATATGGCATAGTGGTGTACGTTATTTTTCTTCATTTTGAGAAAACACTGGTTGCCATCAAGTTTACGTGTCACAGAATATGGCATAGTGGTGTACGTTATTTTTCTTCATTTTGAGAAAACACTGGTTGCCATCAAGTTTACGTGTCACAGAATATGGCATAGTGGTGTACGTTATTTTTCTTCATTTTGAGAAAACACTGGTTGCCATCAAGTTTACGTGTCACAGAATATGGCATAGTGGTGTACGTTATTTTTCTTCATTTTGAGAAAACACTGGTTGCCATCAAGTTTACGTGTCACAGAATATGGCATAGTGGTGTACGTTATTTTTCTTCATTTTGAGAAAACACTGGTTGCCATCAAATTTACGTGTCACAGAATATGGCATAGTGGTGTACGTTATTTTTCTTCATTTTGAGAAAACACTGGTTGCCATCAAGTTTACGTGTCACAGAATATGGCATAGTGGTGTACGTTATTTTTCTTCATTTTGAGAAAACGCTGGTTGCCATCAAGTTTACGTGTCACAGAATATGGCATAGTGCTGTACGTTATTTTTCTTCATTTTGAGAAAACACTGGTTGCCATCAAGTTTACGTGTCACAGAATATGGCATAGTGGTGTACGTTATTTTTCTTCATTTTGAGAAAACACTGGTTGCCATCAAGTTTTACGTGTCACAGAATATGGCATAGTGGTGTACGTTATTTTTCTTCATTTTGAGAAAACACTGGTTGCCATCAAGTTTACGTGTCACAGAATATGGCATAGTGGTGTACGTTATTTTTCTTCATTTTGAGAACACACTGGTTGCCATCAAGTTTACGTGTCACAGAATATGGCATAGTGGTGTACGTTATTTTTCTTCATTTTGAGAACACACTGGTTGCCATCAAGTTTACGTGTCACAGAATATGGCATAGTGGTGTACGTTATTTTTCTTCATTTTGAGAAAACGCTGGTTGCCATCAAGTTTACGTGTCACAGAATATGGCATAGTGGTGTACGTTATTTTTCTTCATTTTGAGAAAACACTGGTTGCCATCAAGTTTACGTGTCACAGAATATGGCATAGTGGTGTACGTTATTTTTCTTCATTTTGAGAAAACACTGGTTGCCATCAAGTTTACGTGTCACAGAATATGAAGGTTATATGGCATAGTGGTGTACGTTATTTTTCTTCATTTTGAGAAAACACAGTGGTTGCCATCAAGTTTACGTGTCACAGAATATGGCATAGTGGTGTACGTTATTTTTCTTCATTTTGAGAAAACACTGGTTGCCATCAAGTTTACGTGTCACAGAATATGGCATAGTGGTGTACGTTATTTTTCTTCATTTTGAGAACACACTGGTTGCCATCAAGTTTACGTGTCACAGAATATGGCATAGTGGTGTACGTTATTTTTCTTCATTTTGAGAAAACGCTGGTTGCCATCAAGTTTACGTGTCACAGAATATGGCATAGTGGTGTACGTTATTTTTCTTCATTTTGAGAAAACACTGGTTGCCATCAAGTTTACGTGTCACAGAATATGGCATAGTGGTGTACGTTATTTTTCTTCATTTTGAGAAAACACTGGTTGCCATCAAGTTTACGTGTCACAGAATATGGCATAGTGGTGTACGTTATTTTTCTTCATTTTGAGAAAACACTGGTTGCCATCAAGTTTACGTGTCACAGAATATGGCATAGTGTGTGTACGTTATTTTTCTTCATTTTGAGAACACACTGGTTGCCATCAAGTTTACGTGTCACAGAATATGGCATAGTGGTGTACGTTATTTTTCTTCATTTTGAGAACACACTGGTTGCCATCAAGTTTACGTGTCACAGAATATGGCATAGTGGTGTACGTTATTTTTCTTCATTTTGAGAAAACGCTGGTTGCCATCAAGTTTACGTGTCACAGAATATGGCATAGTGGTGTACGTTATTTTTCTTCATTTTGAGAAAACACTGGTTGCCATCAAGTTTACGTGTCACAGAATATGGCATAGTGGTGTACGTTATTTTTCTTCATTTTGAGAAAACACTGGTTGCCATCAAGTTTACGTGTCACAGAATATGAAGGTTATATGGCATAGTGGTGTACGTTATTTTTCTTCATTTTGAGAAAACAGTGGTTGCCATCAAGTTTACGTGTCACAGAATATGGCATAGTGGTGTACGTTATTTTTCTTCATTTTGAGAAAACACTGGTTGCCATCAAGTTTACGTGTCACAGAATATGGCATAGTGGTGTACGTTATTTTTCTTTTCTTCATTTTGAGAACACACTGGTTGCCATCAAGTTTACGTGTCACAGAATATGGCATAGTGGTGTACGTTATTTTTCTTCATTTTGAGAAAACACTGGTTGCCATCAAGTTTACGTGTCACAGAATATGGCATAGTGGTGTACGTTATTTTTTCTTCATTTTGAGAAAACACTGGTTGCCATCAAGTTTACGTGTCACAGAATATGGCATAGTGGTGTACGTTATTTTTCTTCATTTTGAGAAAACACTGGTTGCCATCAAGTTTACGTGTCACAGAATATGGCATAGTGGTGTACGTTATTTTTCTTCATTTTGAGAAAACACTGGTTGCCATCAAGTTTACGTGTCACAGAATATGGCATAGTGGTGTACGTTATTTTTCTTCATTTTGAGAAAACACTGGTTGCCATCAAGTTTACGTGTCACAGAATATGGCATAGTGGTGTACGTTATTTTTCTTCATTTTGAGAAAACACTGGTTGCCATCAAGTTTACGTGTCACAGAATATGGCATAGTGGTGTACGTTATTTTTCTTCATTTTGAGAAAACACTGGTTGCCATCAAGTTTACGTGTCACAGAATATGGCATAGTGGTGTACGTTATTTTTCTTCATTTTGAGAAAACACTGGTTGCCATCAAGTTTACGTGTCACAGAATATGGCATAGTGGTGTACGTTATTTTTCTTCATTTTGAGAAAACACTGGTTGCCATCAAATTTACGTGTCACAGAATATGGCATAGTGGTGTACGTTATTTTTTTCTTCATTTTGAGAAAACACTGGTTGCCATCAAGTTTACGTGTCACAGAATATGGCATAGTGGTGTACGTTATTTTTCTTCATTTTGAGAAAACGCTGGTTGCCATCAAGTTTACGTGTCACAGAATATGGCATAGTGGTGTACGTTATTTTTTTCTTCATTTTGAGAAAACACTGGTTGCCATCAAGTTTACGTGTCACAGAATATGGCATAGTGGTGTACGTTATTTTTCTTCATTTTGAGAAAACACTGGTTGCCATCAAGTTTACGTGTCACAGAATATGGCATAGTGGTGTACGTTATTTTTCTTCATTTTGAGAAAACACTGGTTGCCATCAAGTTTACGTGTCACAGAATATGGCATAGTGGTGTACGTTATTTTTCTTCATTTTGAGAACACACTGGTTGCCATCAAGTTTACGTGTCACAGAATATGGCATAGTGGTGTACGTTATTTTTCTTCATTTTGAGAACACACTGGTTGCCATCAAGTTTACGTGTCACAGAATATGGCATAGTGGTGTACGTTATTTTTCTTCATTTTGAGAAAAACGCTGGTTGCCATCAAGTTTACGTGTCACAGAATATGGCATAGTGGTGTACGTTATTTTTCTTCATTTTGAGAAAACACTGGTTGCCATCAAGTTTACGTGTCACAGAATATGGCATAGTGGTGTACGTTTTTTTTCTTCATTTTGAGAAAACACTGGTTGCCATCAAGTTTACGTGTCACAGAATATGGCATAGTGGTGTACGTTATTTTTCTTCATTTTGAGAAAACAGTGGTTGCCATCAAGTTTACGTGTCACAGAATATGGCATAGTGGTGTACGTATTTTTTTTTCTTCATTTTGAGAAAACACTGGTTGCCATCAAGTTTACGTGTCACAGAATATGGCATAGTGGTGTACGTTATTTTTCTTCATTTTGAGAACACACTGGTTGCCATCAAGTTTACGTGTCACAGAATATGGCATAGTGGTGTACGTTATTTTTCTTCATTTTGAGAAAACACTGGTTGCCATCAAGTTTACGTGTCACAGAATATGGCATAGTGGTGTACGTTATTTTTCTTCATTTTGAGAAAACGCTGTTTGCCATCAAGTTTACGTGTCACAGAATATGGCATAGTGGTGTACGTTATTTTTCTTCATTTTGAGAAAACACTGGTTGCCATCAAGTTTACGTGTCACAGAATATGGCATAGTGGTGTACGTTATTTTTTCTTCATTTTGAGAAAACACTGGTTGCCATCAAGTTTACGTGTCACAGACTATGAAGGTTATATGGCATAGTGGTCTGTACGTTATTTTTCTTCATTTTGAGAAAACAGTGGTTGCCATCAAGTTTACGTGTCACCAGAATATGGCATAGTGGTGTACGTTATTTTTCTTCATTTTGAGAAAACACTGGTTGCCATCAAGTTTACGTGTCACAGAATATGGCATAGTGGTGTACGTTATTTTTCTTCATTTTGAGAACACACTGGTTGCCATCAAGTTTACGTGTCACAGAATATGGCATAGTGGTGTACGTTATTTTTCTTCATTTTGAGAACACACAGGTTGCCATCAAGTTTACGTGTCACAGAATATGGCATAGTGGTGTACGTTATTTTTCTTCATTTTGAGAAAACACTGGTTGCCATCAAATTTACGTGTCACAGAATATGGCATAGTGGTGTACGTTATTTTTCTTCATTTTGAGAAAACACTGTTTGCTATCAAGTTTACGTGTCACAGAATATGGCATAGTGGTGTACGTTATTTTTCTTCATTTTGAGAAAACGCTGGTTGCCATCAAGTTTACGTGTCACAGAATATGGCATAGTGGTGTACGTTATTTTTCTTCATTTTGAGAAAACACTGGTTGCCATCAAGTTTACGTGTCACAGAATATGGCATAGTGGTGTACGTTATTTTTCTTCATTTTGAGAAAACACTGGTTGCCATCAAGTTTACGTGTCACAGAATATGGCATAGTGGTGTACGTTATTTTTCTTCATTTTGAGAAAACACTGGTTGCCATCAAGTTTACGTGTCACAGAATATGGCATAGTGGTGTACGTTATTTTTCTTCATTTTGAGAAAACACTGGTTGCCATCAAGTTTACGTGTCACAGAATATGGCATAGTGGTGTACGTTATTTTTCTTCATTTTGAGAAAACACTGGTTGCCATCAAGTTTACGTGTCACAGAATATGGCATAGTGGTGTACGTTATTTTTCTTCATTTTGAGAAAACACTGGTTGCCATCAAGTTTACGTGTCACAGAATATGGTATAGTGGTGTACGTTATTTTTCTTCATTTTGAGAACACAGTGTTTTATTAATCAGTGTACAATGAATCAAGTATTGATTAATATTGATAATCACGGAGATGTTTATTATCCTAAGCGGTGGTATTAATTGTTAATGTACCTGAAATAAAGTATGCATCTTCTTCTCTACAACCTTGTACATTACTCATTTTTTGTAAAAAAACTGACTTATATCACTATGCCATTTACCCCTTCATAATATGAATATTGCCTTCTTTAGTTTTTCTATATCCCACATAGGCTTTTCCTTCCATTCTCAACTTCTGATATTTATCTTTTTTTTCTATTCTATCTTTACAGATTTATTCTATCTTCTTCTAGATTCATTTAAGTCACCAAAGAATTCACCTTAACCCTTAAATTCGTAACGTATCCTTTTGGATACATCAGTTGATTTAATTAATTTAATATTTTTAATAAATCAGAAGAAAACGAACAAAAAGAAACCACTTAAATGTGTGTCTAATTATGCAATATACCTAATAGTAACAGTTACACAATATTCCGTTTTCACTGCGGTCCGCAACATTCAAATAACTAGCAGAAGAAATTTGTGTTTTGCCAATTTAAGGGTTAATTTGTTTCTTCACTTACGGTTTCTTTTCATGAAGAAGATACCTTTGAAAAATACTTTTCATAACTTGGGTCGTCTACATCAGATTCTCCTCTTTGAAAATAATTAGTGGCTATGTCCGCAAAGGAAAAAAAAGTCGCACTGTGCAAGGGCAAGTCCAAACATAGTGATAAAATTCTTAGGGAAGTTCGTCAGTTTATATTTTATTGGATGTCCGAAGGTAATTATAATGTGGAAATGTCAGTCAATCAAAAGCAGTTAGTTAAATTCTAAATACAGCCGCCAGGTTTCTATTACAGTAATAAGAACCACTAATATAAACCAGCATAGAGTTTCTATATTAATATTACATGTTAGATGAGTAAAGTAGATTGAAGTACAATGGAGAGTATACCAGAGATACGCGGTATTACAAAAACTTGTCATTCATATCAGTTACGCGGTATTGTAGACTTAAGAAGTTACGCGGTATTTCAGTAAAATTTTATTTGATATCAGATACACTGTATTGTATTTGTATGTTTTGCGAGGTCACGGTACAACATTTCATCATAACCTATATTTTAACGCGAGCGCGCTTCCTCAGTGATGCCAACA
Organism: Diploptera punctata; assembly: GCA_030220185.1. Classification (NCBI taxonomy): domain Eukaryota; kingdom Metazoa; phylum Arthropoda; class Insecta; order Blattodea; family Blaberidae; genus Diploptera; species Diploptera punctata. The sequence goes on along the minus strand of JASPKZ010010261.1, from coordinate 1,805,449 downwards.
GTATAAAAATATAATTTTCATCAAAAGTGTCAGTTACGCGGTATTGTTTCTTAAACTACGATATGTCACACTTACGGAGGATGTCAATGAATTGCTAATCTGCCCTTGAACTACGGTCCGTAAACGACAATAAATTACCGTTGTTCTCACGCACTTTTTTGAAATAATCTCTAATGTTAAGAATTGTTTCTCTGGTTTGCGAATGGATAGTCATCCCGCTCCTCCACGGCATTGTGATGCTTAAATTCACAGATAACAAAACACTGCAATAATATCATACTCCAATTGATTCGTCCACCTCACAAGACCGTACTACAGATTTGATAAAGAACAGTTAAGTCTCATAGACTGCGATGGGCAGGACATGTTGCACGTATGGGGAATGAAAGACGTGCATGAAAGCTTCTTGTAGGAAAGCCAGAGGGAAAACGCCAGTTGGTAGACCAAGAATGAGGTGGGAGAATAACATTAACTATGATTTTAGGGAAGTAGATTATACAGGGAATGATTGGAAAGCATTAGCTCAGGATAGGGATGTATGGAGAGCTTATGTCCGCGCGGCCATGAACCTGCGGGTTCGATAGTGCCAGTGAGTAAGTAAGTAAGTAAGTAAGCTTTCTCTTGTAAAACCATATGCAGTGGTCGCGCCAAAAATCGGGTTGGCATATAATCAAGAACGGCTGGACTGCATACGGATAATTTTAGGTATTTCTTTTGTTGTTTATTTTCTTTCCGGAGCAATATTTAACTGTTTTCTGAATTCTGCACTATTAGTTATACTGCTGGGACTGGTATATATCTATATATCTACCTTTTTTTGTCTAATGCCACCAAGTTGTCTTTTATGACATTTCTGGCTTTCGTCCCTAGCATTGGCAGAATTGTAATCCATTTCTCAGATTGGGGCACCTGGAAGACGAAGTTACGCTACCCCGATGGTATGATGGGTGAAAAATGATAATGAAGAGCCAGGAGAGTTCTTAACCTAAACTTAAACTAAATTCCAGACCATGGGCAACCAGGAATAATTCCGTTTAAGGAAAAATTCCTATGGCTTGACCAGGAATCGAACCCGGGACCTCATAAACAGTAGTCAGGAACGCTGACCACTAGCCCATGAAGCTGGTCATTATAGCTATCTATCTATCTATTTACAGGCTTACCTGTAACGACAAATGCGGACCTGTGCAGGCGGCTATGAAGTTCTTTTTTGGGTGTTTAATACATTTTATTAATGCATCCGCAGGTTCCAAGGCTAAGCCTCTCAGTCCCGCTAATTTTGAATTTATATTCCGTATCTGCTGTGATTTCTTTATAAGGAGAGAGGGAAGGCAATGTGCGCTCACTTCTTACTCCTAGTATAATGGTTACACTTTTACATTTGTTCTGCTGAAGTTTATGAGTAAGACGAACTTCAAAGGAATATTTTTAAACTACATAATATATTTGAACAATATAATCTCAAAATATCCATAGAAAAAACTATGGTAATGGCATTCCAAGGGAAAAATCAAATCAGATCCAAAATAGTAATAGGAAACAATGTTAAAAAAAAGTTGAACCATCTCAATTATCTAGGATGTGACATTTCATTTAATTATGATAATGATGTAACTAATCCATTCATAGTAATTCTGCCCGAAGGCAGGTCCTTCACTGCAATCATAGCATTTTCATGCTATGCTTGCAGCTTTACTAGGGATTGTGTAGGTGTGGTAGCTTCCCGTTGCTTTCCACACCGGTGAAGGATGATGATGATGATAATGATAAGGATGATGATGATAAAGATGATGGCCATATGATTTCGGGGACCGTTTGGGCCTTAAAGTGTTCCTGACATTTGTCTTACAGGTGAGGAAAAACCCCGATAAAAACCTCACCCAGAAAAACTACCCCGACCGGGGATCGAACCCGGGCCCGCTGCGTGACAAGGTAGCATGCTACCTCGAGACCACAGCGGTGGACATATAACTAATAAAATAGCAAAATTCCAGGGAATATGTGGTACGATAAAACGATCACAAAATAACAAAACAACAAGAGAAACCCAATTGAAATTTTACAAAACGTTGGCAGTACCGGTACTGCTCTATGGATCAGAAGCCTGTATACATAAAAAACAAGATCTAAGTAGGATAACGGCGGCAGAAATGAAATTTTTTGAGATCTGTTAAAGGGTGCACTAAGGAAGACAGAATCAAGAACACAGAAATAAGACAGGAACTTGAAATATTAGCAATAACTGATAAAATAGATACATATAGACAAAAAATGGAAGCAACATATAGACAGAATGAATGAAGATAGATATCCAAAACAAATAACAAAATACAAACCTAAAGGCACTCGAGATGTGGGCAGACTTAGAAAGAGATGGTCTGAAGTCGGAACGGGTCAACAGACCTAATCCATGAATGCAGATGATGATGATGACTTTTACATTTGTTTATTTTCATGGCTGTCGTGTGATTCCCTCCGGGTCCCTCAATCTGCACCCGCTAATAATTGTAGCTAACCAAATTCCTCACGATGCTGTATGGGCATATAGAATCTCTATAGTGGCATAACTAGGCCTATAAATTTAACAATTTTACGCACATGGATCGCTGTTTGTATTTTGTGGTTTGGTTTATTTGCTAGCAAATACTGCTAAATAACTAGACCTAGTTAAATTATCATTTTATTAAGGCCTTAAAAAAAGCAATGTTGATTTCACAGTACAGTTCAAGGTGGAAGTACAGTAATAGAACGATGGCGAATATTGGTCTGGTACAGTGTACATAAATGACTTGACATATACATTTTTTCTTTTGGTGTTTCTTTATAATTTTAGCACAGATTTCTGCCCAACGCCAAGTCCTCATAAGAGTTACAAAAGCGGACAATACAGTGTCTGGAGGTTTGCTGCCAGTCATCGCAGGAGTCCTACCTATCGATCTGTATATCGCTCAAAGAATACAAAACTTTAAATTCAGAAGAGACCAGACGATACTAATCGGCGACATTGTGATCACGCCAGACATCAGATGAACGAGACACCATCAGACGGATTATCCAGGAAAGTATTTCGGAGGAATCGCAAGAACGATGGGAAGCGGCAGAACATGGACGCGTAACATACGAATTTCTGCCTAACATCAAGGAAAGGCTAAAGAAAACTTGGATCCAACCAATTCTCATCATACCACGCAACTCCTGAGGGGCCGCGGCTCTTTCAAAGCCAACTTCATGAAAGAGGCCTCACACGAACGCCTCATTGCGATTGCTTCGGAACAGAGCTGGACACTGTACAACATGTCCTGTACGAATGCATCAAATATGAGGACAGACGAAGGGACTTACGTGAGGCTGCACTAAACGGAGATATGAACTGGCCGCCTCCTCTACGGTTTTGGACAGAAAAACAGCCATACCAGGCGGTGAGAAGGTTCATCGGATGGGTCCTTACTCAACGCCAAGAGGAGGACATCCGCAGACAAAGAAGAAGGGGTTAGATGTAATCTAGCAATAAGTTAGTTGTAAGTTAGTAAATTAAGTATTAGTTTTAACACAACACCATGTAAATATAAATAGATTAGGTGGTAGATTTAAGACTTAGGTTAGGGATTAATATGTAAACATAACTGTATATAAGTAGTATTAAGAACAAACACCCGAAACTTGTATCCAGAAAATGAACAAAATAAAAACAGCAGAGAGTAATTAGGGATAAGAGCAGACCTGCGGATATGGTTATTAAGCCCGAGCAAACCCAGGGGGATGGTGGTGGGGCTCTCTTAATAAAAAGATTACACTAAAATATACGAAATGGATATTTTTATTAATATTAAACAATAAGAATTAGCAACATTTCAGGGATGTATTGCGGTTTTTATTGAAAAATATAAAGAAAAACATTGTTTCATCTCATATTCCCTATGTACTATGTGAAAAATCTGTCCAATACTTACCATCATTTTAAAGCAATGCATTAATAAACATCTGTAGAAAAATGTTTATTCACATTCACAAATGTTATTAAGAAAATACAATTAACTTTTCATATTTATGAATCTCATTTACTTCACATAGGCATCCTATTATCTTCTTACCACATTCGAAGTCTCTTACAATGTGTAACTATCGTAGTAAGTGTGTGGAGGAAAGGAGATTACGAGTATTTGAGAATAAAGTTCTTAGGAAAATTTTTGGACCAAAGAGAGATGAACAGACAGGTGAATGGAGAAGACTACATAACAATGAACTACATGGTCTTTATAGGAAGCCAGATATAATAAGAACAGTTAAGTCCCGTAGACTGCGATGGGCAGGACATGTTGCGCGTATGGGGAATGAAAGACGTGCATGGAAACTTCTTGTAGGAAAGCCAGAAGGAAAACGCCCAGTTGGTAGACCAAGAATGAGGTGGGAGAACAACATTAACTATGATTTGAGGGAAGTAGATTATACAGGAAATGATTGGAAAGCATTAGCTCAGGATAGGGATGTATGGAGAGCTTATGTCCGCGCGGCCATGAACCTACGGGTTCGATAGTGCCAGTGAGTAAGTATCGTAAGTGTGTATTAATTCAATAATTATAAATGTTGCAGGTTTCTGAGGACGAGTCTGACGAACATGATCATCTATGGGATCGTCTCTTCGACGAGTTGATTATTAATTGTTCAGGACCTGGTATAATTAGGGAAAGACTTAAGAAGAAAATAATTAGAAAATAAAATTAATCTAATTTATAGCATAACATTTGTATGATTTATTTATTAGTGATCAACGAGAACAAATATATTGTATTCCTGAATAAATTTGCTTAATATATTTTCATGAAGGTTATTGTATTTATCAAAATTAATTTTCAATGTTTTAATTCCATTATTGCTGTGAGAGAAGCGTCAGTGAGGCAGTTGGGACATGGATATTGCATACCCCAATGTTGGGTGGCAATGTGGGATAGGGTTATAGGTTAATCCCAGCTTTATTTGGATAATAAAGGATTTGGTGGGCGCTGGAGAATTTAGGTACTAGGTTCGCTCAGGTTTAAATATCGGTAGGCATGAGGTTCTTATTCTGGGATTCCACGAGGACTTCATCGGGCAGAATTAATTGTGTCTAACACGTTGTGTTTAATGTAATTTATTATGTCTTGAAAAACACTCGCAATGGAGAACACTGCACAGGTTTTAATTATATTTCCTCGCACTGATCTCACGATCGGCGTTTAATTATATTTCCTCGCACTGATCTCACGATCGGCGATGGCGTTTATCGTGGATTTACCGCGTATACAATGACGTACTAGCTCACTGATTTATATATTAATTTTTGAAGTTTAGTCAGTTGATTCCCTACGATCGAAGAATCATTTAACGTTGTTACAAACAGTCAAGAGAATTGCTGCGTCTTATTTTACTTGCGGGTGCTATAAATTATCCTTGCGTTTAATACAAATGTTTAAGTCCCAATACTTGAGATGCTTCGGTGAAAATCCTAAGTTCTAAAATTAAATTGCCACTGGTGACCTTGCTGCCAGTGTTTGACCTCGGATTTGGGCAAGGCACAGAGCACACGCACACGTACAAGTATATGTAGAAGTAGTACGAGTAGAAGTGTCGAGGTTCGTCTCCCTCGCCCATTACGTAAATTAGGTTCTCCCACTATATCGACCTCGTGGACCCGAGATCAGTGCTTAGACACACGTAAAAAATAATACGATTGGTTAATGTACCCTTATATTATAATCGAGAAGGTGTTATAAATTTATTGGTGATCTTTGCCGTCGGAGGTTGGGCCCTATCCGTGCTGGCTGCACGTACAGTCGGGTCACAAGTTAGTAACTTAGGCCACAGGGTGTTTTTCTAGGTCATAGATCTTTACTTCTAGTAGGCCCTAACGCTAGAGTTTTCTCCCTTCCCACACTTTTTGCTAGCGTTGTTTGTCCCAAGATGAAATCCCCGCTCGTAAATTCAGTTATTGTATTCTGACTGTCAACATAGAGCTGTTAAATTCTGATTCATAAAAGATTGCCAGTTAAACCCTGAGAATAAAGAATTTTGTCAACATTCTAACTCTTTGTATATGTGTCCGTCACTTCCGCCTTCACAAACGAAAGGATGGTATTCTCTCTACCTTGTTAATGACTAGTCATTTAGTTCCCATTAATGCTAATTTCGCAGGATCATTTTATTTGCCATTTATCCTTTCGTAATCGTATTCTACTCGCTTTCCTGATCAATTTAAGTATACTCATGACCTAAGTCTGATAACTGCTTCTCTCAATGGTCTTTCCGATTGTTTATGATTTTTATTGACTGCAAAGCAGGCTGAGTGAATGACTTGGTACACAGTTGACTAGGCAAGTTATTAAAACAATAAATAATAGTTTAAAAAACTAAAACAACACGCTTTATTAGTGTTCCGACCGCGTTCGGAATGGCAGCGGACCAGCTCCACGAGCGATACCATCACACAACAATCTGCCATATTGGCTACTTCACTCACACACGTACTTCCGCTTCCGCTGTGGATGGCAACTCCTATCTTCGCCGCTAGAGATCTACTTTTTCGGCGCGTGGCGCAATCTAGTAGAGATTTAAGCAACCGCGAACAATTAGAAAACCGAACTAAAAAATAAAAAATAATTTTAATTTCCAACATATCTAGAATAAAACTATAGTTATCTACAAAAAAAAAAATAATGTTACCATCAAAAGCGTGGGTATCAAATATATTAATCGACATAGAGCACCACACGCGTTTGATGGTAATTTTGCTTTTGTAGATAACTCTAGTTTTATTCTAGATGTGTTGGAGGTGATTTTTTTGTTGACCACTTTAATTTTATTTCAAGGGTGTTGGAAATTAAAATTATTTTTCATTGTTTAGTTCGGTTTTCTAATAAAGCGTGTTGTTTTAGTTTTTTTTAACTATTATTTATTTATTTTATTTTTTAGTTTGGTTTTCTAAAAATATAAGTATATTTAAATTCGATACTATTATAGTATGAGCTAAAAGCAATACTCTTCCAAATAAATCCTCCGGGCCGGATTTAAACCAGCGACCTATGGATTACTGAAATTATATACCACTACAGTTCACCACTCTACCGAGCTACCACAACAAGAGACTAAAACGTTCGCAACCTATTATACCGGTGTTTATTTTTTGATATCCTGATGATCCTTGCCAGGATCTTAGAAAAAAATTGTGAAATTATTGTATTGTCATTGGTCCTTTACGAGTATTCAAAGTTTCAGGTTGATCCGATGTTTTAAGTGGGTGAAAATCGTGTTTAAATATTCTGTTACATAGATAGATACAGGTCAAGCTAATATAAAGCGTGTAAAATGCAGGAAGCCGTTATTTATACTAGTGGTAGACCCAAAGTGGCTGTGTCACACCGAGAACTATTCGCCACTGAAGATGCCCTCCGCAGTTGAGGGAGAAACATCTGGTAGGAACACCGGTAATGGACTAAGGCCACATAGCCCGGAATCACTTGACATTAAAAGTGCTATTTTTGACCAAAACAGGTCTGATTTCACCCATATGTTGGCTAAATATATTTCAAAATATAAACTAACTTTCTAACTCTATTCAACCCATAGATTTATGGCCGAGCAGACGCTCTCCATACATTCCTATCCTGAGCTAAAGTTTTGTAATCATCCTTTGTATAATCTACTTCCATCAAATTATGGTTCATGTTAATCTCCCATCTCCTTTTTGGTCTACCAACTGGCGTCTTCCCTCTGGTTTTCCTATAAAAAGCTTCTGTGCATCTCTTTCATTCCCCATTAATGACACATGTCCTGCCCATCACAGTCTTACTTACTTACTTACTTACTCACTGGCACTATCGAACCCGAAGGTTCATGGCCGCGCGGACATAAGCTCTCCATACATCCCTATCCTGAGCTAATGCTTTCCAATCATTCCCTGTATAATCTACTTCCTTCCCTCAAATCATAGTTAATGTTGTTCTCCCACCTCATTCTTGGCCTACCAACTGGGCGTTTTCCCTCTGGCTTTCCTACAAGAAGCTTCCATGCACGTCTTTCATTCCCCATACGTGCAACATGTCCTGCCCATCGCAGTCTACGAGACTTAACTGTTCTTATTATATCTGGCTTCCTATAAAGACCATGTAGTTCATTGTTATGTAGTCTTCTCCATTCACCTGTCTGTTCATCTCTCTTTGGTCCAAAAATTTTCCTAAGAACTTTATTCTCAAATACTCGTAATCTCCTTTCCTCCCTTAAAGTAAGAGTCCATGTTTCGCACCCATATAATATAACTGGTAGAATAATAGTTTTATATATCTTCAGCTTAACGTTTTTTGAAAGGAGTTGGGACATCAAAAGTCTCTGCAATTCATAATAGCACGCATTTCCAGAATTGAGCCTATGTTTAATTTCTTTGTGGATCTCATTCCTATTTGTGATTATTGTTCCTAGGTATTTGAATTCAGCCACTTCCTCAAAATTTCCCTCATTTGTCATTAGCTGTCCATTTCCATTATATACTGAATTTCTACGTGTGACCATATATTTAGTTTTAGTGATATTTACTTCCAGTCCTAATTTCTTAGTGTTACTCAATAGTGTGTGCGTGTTGGCCTTTAGTATCTCCTCGCTATCGGCCAGTAGTACTACATCATCAGCATAAACTAACAGCCCATCACAGTCTACAAGACTTAATTGTTTTTTTATATCCGGCTTCCTATAAAGACCAAATAGCTCACTGTTATGTAGTCTTCTCCATACATCTGCCTGTTCATCTCTCTTTTGTAAAAAAAGTTTCTTCTTCTTCTTCGGCTTTCCCCCACTTATAGGCTTGCCGTCTTCAATTTCCACTTATTCCTTTCATTCCAATATCCTTCTTCCAAATTCCTATTATGCATTATAGTTCTGATATAGGTTTACCATTTCCATCTTGGCCTGCCACGTTTATTTCTTCCAGGGAATGACCATTGGTATATATATTTTTTGACCATATTTCATTTTCCATTGTTTATACATGGCCATACCATTTAAGAGTTTGATTTTCAATCCTCTTAACAACAGATGTGGTGACATTCATTTCTCTCCAAAGAAATTCATTTCTTATTTTATCCTATCTCGTTTTTTGAAGGCTTCTTTCCTAAGAACTTTATTCTCAAATACTCGTAATCTCCTTATCTCCCTAAAATAAATAGTCCATGTTTCGCATACATATAATATAACTGGGAGATTAACAGTTTTATATATTTTTAGTTTAACTTTTTTGAATGGAGTTGGGGGGACAAGAGTCCCTGTAAAGCATAATAACATGCATTTCCAGAATTGAGCCTATGTTTAATTTCTTTGTGCATCTCAATCCTATTTGTAATTTTTATTCCACTTCTTCAAAATCTCCCTCCTTTTGTCATTAGCTGTCTTTCCCATTACATAATATATTTCTATGTGTGAACATAGGTTTAATTAGTTTTATTGATGTTTACTTCCAGTCCAAATGTTTTAGTGTTACTCAATAGAGTACGCATGTTGGTCCTTAGTATCTCCTCGCTATCGCTCAATAACACTACATCATCAGCATAGGCTAGCAGCTTATTAATACCATTGAGTTGTAGGCCTTCTTCATCCTATGAAGAATTGATGGCATGCTTATGTACACAATTAAATAGAAAAATATTTGAGAATAAAGTTCTTAGGAAAATGCTTGAACCATAGAGAGATGAACGGACAGTTGAATGGAGAAGACTACATAACAGTAAACTACATGGACTTTTAGGAAGTCAGATATAATAAGAACAGTTAAGTCTCGTAGACTGCGATGGGCTGGACATGGGGAATGAAAGACGTGGAGGGAAGCTTATTGTAGGAAAACCAGAAGGAAAACGCCCAGTTGGTAGACCAAGAATGAGGCGGGGAATAATATTAACCACGATTTGAGGGAAGTGGATTATACAGGGGATGTTTGGAAAAGTTTAGCTCAGGATAGAGATGTATGGAGATCTTATGTCCGCGCGGCCAGGAACCTGCGGATTCGAAAGTGCCAGTGAGTAAGTTAGTTAGTTAGAGAGATAGTGCAACTCCTTGCTTTAACCCATTGTAAATTTCAGAAGTATCCTACGCGTATCTTACTATTTGTGCCATTTCGACACATTCGTGTTAAGTCTAACTTATTAGGAATTTCGAACTCCGGAAGGATGTTATATAACTCCTTTCTCTTAATCGAATCGTATGCCTTTTTTTAAGTCTACATACAGTTGATATACAGTGTCATTATATTCCAATTTCTTTTCTAATACCTGTCTTATACTAAAAATCTGATCTGTTGAAGATGTGTTTCTACTAAATCCACATTGGTGATCTAGAACGTCATCAATGAAGGGAGGAAATCTGCTTATTAATATATTTGTTAAAATGTTGTACGAATTTGAAAATAATGAGATGCCCCTGTAGTTGTTGTAACCAGTTTTATCTCCTTTCATATAATCAATTATTTTCATTAATCTGGAAGAGCTTCTTTTTCCCAAACCATACTAAGCAACTGATGTATCTTGTCCACTAATTTTTCCCCACCTGATTTTATCAGTTCTGCTGGGATCCCATTTCAACCTGATGCTTTATACGTCTTCAATTTTTCTATCTCCATTATAACCTCTAATGCTCTTGGCTCTGTGACTAACATTTCTGCTGTCTGTAAATTATCCTCTTCAATATCCTGTTCTGCAAGTATATTTAATAGCTGATTAAAATAAATATTCAATCTATTTAATATACTCCTGTGATCTGCAATAATATCCACATTTTCGTTCCTAATTATGTTTGTTTTAGTCTGAAACCCTTTCTTCTCTATCCTAATTCCCTGATATAATTATTTGATGTTTCTATTTGTTTAATTCATTTCAAGATCACTAATCTTCTCTCTCAAATATTCCCCCGTTTTACTGTTTAATACTCTGGTGGTATCCCGTCTAATACTATTTTTCCCCTAAATTTACTTCATTTGTCTTGATTTCAAAATATATACGATACAATTAAAATGACTGTATAGATATATTCTGGTACGATTCTGTGAGTTGGACATTTTATATATATATATATATATATATATATATATATATATATATATATATTGAAAAACATGGATATCGGAGAGGTGAGATTTTTAAATGACATCGCATTTTATAAATTTTTGTACGAAAAGAAACGAAGATCCATCCACCCATAGTAATTCTTCCCGAAGGCAGGTCCTTCACTGCAATAATTGCATTTTCATGCTATGCTTGCAGCTTTACTAGGGAATTGTAGGTGTGGTAGCTTCCCGATGCTTTCCACACCGGTGAAGGATGATGATAATGATAAGGATGACGATGATGGCCGTATGATTTCGGGGACCGAAACGAAGATATCCAAAGTTAATTGAATGTGTGTGTGTGTGTGTATATATATATATATATATATCATCATCATCTGCATTCATGGATTAGGTCTGTTGACCCGTTCCGACTTCAGCCCATCTCTTTCTAGGTCTCCCCACATCTCGAGTGCCTTTAGGTTTGTATTTTGTTATTTGTTTTGGATATCTATCTTCATTCATTCTGTCTATGTTTTGCTTCCATTTTTGTCTATATGTATCTATTTTATCAGTTATTTCAAATATTTCAAGTTCCTGTCTTATTTCTGTGTTCTTGATTCTGCCTTCCTTAGTGCACCCTTTAACAGATCTCAAAAATTTCATTTCTGCCGCCGTTATCCTACTTAGATGTTTTTTTATGTATCCAGGCTTCTGAACCATAGAGCAGTACCGGTACTGCCAACATTTTGTAAAATTTGAATTGGGTCTCTCTTGTTGTTTTGTTATTTAGTGATCGTTTTATCGTACCACATATTCCCTGGAATTTTGCTATTTTATTAGTTATATCATTATCATAATTAAATTAAATGTCACATCCTAGATAAGTGAGATGGTTCACCTGTTCTATGATTTTGTTTCCTATTACTATTTTGGATCTGATTTGATTTTTCCCTTGGAATGCCATTACCTTAGTTTTTTCTATGGATATTTTGAGATTATATTGTTCACATATATTATGTAGCTTAAAACTATTGTATAGGCTATTGTATACACAGATTTTTAATAGAAGACAGGTTTTAAAAAGTAAATAAGAATGCGTATTATGATACTGTATATCAATTATATGAAGACTTCAAGAACGCATATGATTCAATTAAGAAGTAGAAGTTGTATAGTATCCTGCAGAACTCTGGAATTCCTAAAAGCTTAGACTTATTCGACTGTATTTAAATAGAACACAGAGTAGGGTGCGGGTAGGTCAACAATTTTCAGACAGTTTTGAAATTCATAGTGGGTTAAAGCATGGAGATACACTATATCTATTATTCAATTTTATACTAGAGCATGCTATCAAATATTTAGAGGATGAAGAAGGCCTATAACTCGATGTATTAACAAGCTGTTTGTTTACGCTTATCATATTTTCCTAGTATTATTAGGCGTTAGGGAGGCGATACTAAGGGTTATATATGCACATTTAATTGAGTAACACTAAATAATTGGGGCTAGAAGTAAACATCAATAAAACTAATATTCGGTCACATAATAAATGCATTAAATAATGAAAATGGACAGTTAATGACAAATGACAATATTGAGGAAATGACTGGATATAAATGTCTAGGGACAATAATTACAAACAGGAATGAGGTGCAGAAGGAAATTAAACGTAGGTTTCATCCCGGAAATGCATGCTATTACGCAATACAGGGGGACTTTTGTTATTCCATCTTCTCTCAAAAAAATATTAACAAATATATATATATATATATATATATATAATTGCAACTCTCCCAGTTACATTACTCGTATATGGATGCAAACCAATGACTCTAATTTTAAAGGAGGAGAAAAGATTACAAGTATTTGAGAATTAAGTTCTTCCTCTTCTTCACTTACTGGCAAATTGCCTGTTCCGTTCTAATGCTTTACTTTCTAGACCTCTAACGTTCCAAGTAACAATAGTTATTCTATCGCAAATCCCTAATCGTTTATCCTTTTTTCAGATTATATCGTCGTCCATTAAATCCGTCCGGCTGAACACTGTGAGATAGATGAGTTTGGATATTTTTACATGGTCGGGTTACCAGCCCAGACGCACAACCACATTCCCTAGTGGATCAGGGATTTATTTCGGAGTTACCTTCTCCTAGACGGGTTGCTAACCAAATCTTTGGAGACTCATCTACACCTTGTCTTGCAGGTTTCTTCTTCTGCCTTTCGTTACCGTTGAGAACAATGTGAGAATTAAGTTATTGTCTGACCAACGGATCTGTGCCCCCGTAAGATATGCGAACTAGAGCCTACTACTTCCTTCCCTGCCTCGGTGAATCATTTCCCTCCCTACATTCCTACCTCTCTCTCTCTTGCATTTGCACTCCAGTGTTGTCAACTCAGCTCCAACCTTGCTTTATTCAATACTCAAGAGCCATAACACTGGAGGAAGTTTGGTAACATCCCTACTCAATAAGTTACTGTTGGCTGCCATTTGACGTGGTGGAAGGGGGATGCTGTGAAAGAGTGTAAGTTATATACTTGTACTTTTCTAAGAACGATGTCAGCGCTATAGAGGCACAGTTCCGTTGGTCCGAGTATATTACGATTTTTTTTTTCACCATACAGAAATGAAGAGACAGTCGAATGGAGAAGACTACATAACAGTGAGCTATACGAACTTTATGGAACCCCAGATGTAATAGAATAGTTCATCTTGTAGGCTGCGATGGGCAGGACATGTTTCAAGATTGATGGCAATAGGTAGGCCAAAAATGAGGTTGGAAAATAATATTAACCATGATATCAACAAGGTCAATTGACTGGGATTGACTGGAAAACGTTGGCTCACGATAGGGATGTATTGAGAGCTTATGCCTGCGCGGTCATGAACCTACGGGTTTGATAGTGTCTGTGACTTAGTTTATGTACAGTTTGACTGATGAACAAAAAAAAACAGAAAATGGTACGAACACGACTGCAAGATAGATACAGACAGATTACCGAAACAGATACAGAATATAATGCGATCTCATGAAACCCAATTAAGATATTCCTGCAACAACTTTAAATGTTGGAGTAATAAATAATTTTGCTCTAAATCTTCTAAAATTATGATTAGGTATTATGTTGGCAATGAGAACGGAACATTGATTGAAGGTGACTGTTATGTCCTGCCATAAGATTAAATTAAGTATTAAAATATCAATAAAACAAAATATATGGTCACACGTAGAAATGCATTATATAATGGAAGTGGACAGCTAATGACAAATGAGGGAAATTTTGAGGAAGTGGCTGAATTCAAATACCTAGGAACAATAATCACAAATAGGAATGAGATGCACAAAAAAATTAAACATTCTGGAATTCAATTCTGGAAATGCTTGCTATTAAGCATTATACAGACTCCCAACTGTTTAAAAAAAAGCTAAACTGAAAATATATAAAACTATTATTATACCAGTTATATTATATGGATGCGAAACGTGGACTGTCACTTTAAAAGAAAAAAGGAGATTACGAGTATTTGAGAATAAAATTATTAGGAAAAATGTTGGGCCAAAAGAAGATGAACAGACAGGTGAATGGAGAAGACTGCATAACATGAACTACCCGGTCTTTATAGGAAGCCATATACCATAAGAACAGTTAAATCTCGAAGACTGCGATGGGCAGGACATGCATCTCGAATGGGGAATGAAAGACGTGCAGGGAAGCTTCTTGTAAGAAAACCAGAGGGAAAGCGCCCAGTTGGTAGACCAAGAATAAGGTGGGAGTATAACATTAGGTATTATTTGAGGGAAGTAGATTATACAGGGAATTATTGGAAGCCATTAGATTAGAATAGGGATGTATGGCCATGAACATACGGGTTCGATAGTGCCAGTGAGTTTTAGAGTTAGTTACGGAACAGGTGCCCACCTAGACTCATAAGAAATGTTGTATAGCTACAATAAGTAGCGGCTCCACGTTGAAAAAGTTATAACTGCTGAGGGAACCGACATACTTACATGTACTCCTAAACTGACTGGATAATCTTTCACCTGTGATCAACACATGTGGATGTAAGGTCATCAGCCGGCTGGTAGGCCAAGGGCTTTCTAGACCTTTCGTGGCATGGATTAGTGTATATATAAATTCGTGCTGGTCTCACAGAAAATTCTAGTATTTAGCTACCTACTTCAAAATTTTTCACACTTCATACTTACTTACTCACTGGCACTATCGAACCCGTAGGTTCATGGCCGCACGGACATAAGCTCTCCACACATCCCTATCCTGAGCTAATGCTTTCCAATCATTTCCTGTATAATCTACTTCCCTCGAATTATAGTTAATGTTATTCTGCCACCTCATTCTTGGTCTACCAACTGGGCGTTTTCCCCCTGGCTTTCCTACAAGAAGCTTCCATGCAAGTCTTTCATTCCCTATACGTGCAAAATTTCCTGCCCATCGCAGTCTACGATACTTAGCTGTTCTTATTATATCTGACTTCCTATAAAGACCATGTAGTTCATTGTTATGTAGTCTTCTCCATTCACCTGTCTGTTCATCTCTCTTTGGTCCAAAAATTTTCCTAAGTATTTTATTCTCGAATACTTGCAATCTCCTTTCCTCCCTTAAAATAAGAGTCCATGTTTCGCACCCATATAATATAACTGGTAGAATAATAGTTTTATATATCATATTAAAATTATTTTCTCTCTTTATTTATTAATGTATTTCAGTTTTCAAATATTAACTTTCAGCCGCACTTGAAATGAAAGATCGCACATAAACTCATCACTTAAAATAACCTGATCAGGAATCACTACTCATCCTGTTGCCCTACTGTATCCACATCCTATTACTGGAATTTCCAACCACAAAAAAAAAGTTTTTTAATCCAACGCTAACTAGGATTTTCCTGTGTGTTTCCCCAATATAGCTTTGTCTTTGCGATGAGCTGTGTTTCACTTCCTCGGGACATCTTCCATACCTTTACATTTACTTACGTCCTAGTCTCTAATTCTTTACAGATTGCTGCGCTGGCAATGCCACATTCAATGCGACGGTTCATATACTTAAATTTTAAAAATCACGAAATGTTAGTATATTGTAGCGAGTAGCGGGATTGCGTGGGAACAGGTCAAATTTCTTTGACTTCCAATATGTTTACACAACAATTCCTTAGCTCTAATCTTCTTTATTTCTTTCACAACTATTCATTGTTCAATATATATGATTTATTATTCTGCCTTGAGTCTCTCTCAAACACAAAATCTCTTCTTACTCGCCGAGACTTTATTTTACAACACTATCTTCCTCTGTACATCACAATGCACTAATGCCTTTCGAATTACGACTGGGTGCTCAGACCGCTAATGACTGCGAACCGACTAGCGTAGTTTTTATAAGTAGTAATGGCATTTATTGTCCTTTTTTTTTCTTCAAAATAAGGAAATACATTTGCATTTACATTACGCGCGGGGCTGTTTGGCCGTGCGTGCATTATTTTTGCATAAATAAAAAATAAACATAAGGATTTATAAACAAGTCAGAAATAAAATTGTACTGGACAATAAATTTTGGAGGAGGTGAATAATTGTACATATCTAGGATGCAATATCTCATGTGAAGAAGAAAAGGATGTAAATGTAAAAATATCTAATTTTTTAAGAATTTTAGGGTTAATAGATTATATCTTCAAGCCACTGTTAGTCCAAAAACATTCAAGACTAAAAGTGTATAAAACACTGGCTCTTCCAACTCTTTTGTATGGTAGCGAAGTATGGACGTTGAAACAGAAGGATATACAGAGACTTAGATCTGCTGAAATGAGATACCTTCGGAGGACTGCAGGATACACACTACTAGATCACAAAAAATGAAGATATCTTAGAAGAATTACACATGGAACCTTTAGAAAACAAAATTTCTGATTATAAGTCAAGATGAATGCAACATGTTCATCGAATGGAAGATCACAGAATACCCAAACTAATGTTAAGATATCAACCTGCAGGAAGAAGGAGACCAGGACGTCCACTCAAAAGACTTTTGGATGGTGTTTCTCTTGAGGTCGAAACAGGTCAACAAATCGCCTAAATTCGTGAATGTACTATGATGATGATGATGATGATGATGATGATGATGATGATGATGATTATGATGATTTATATACATGGCTACACACCTACATCATCTTGTATCTTGTAAGCCCATGTTTCCCTTAACAGACATTTAGGCGCTCTCCCTCTACAGGGAAGAATTTGAACCATACTAATTTAGTTACACTTGTTTTCGTATATATGTCATTTGAGTGGTCGGTGGTGAGCGTTCCGCCTCATACTAACATCTAGAAAACCAAGATAGTACTAGGACGGGAAATTTCGGTAAATTTTGCTTAGAGGCATTTTTGTTCAGACTTAAGGATATTTTACGAGCCTGAAAATCTTTAGACTCGTGACCCACGGCTTAAAGTCCTTCCCGGAGGACTTGCTCCTTGAATTTTTCCATCCTAAAAAAATCAATCGACCTTGGCCAGGTTTGAACGCACGACCCTCGGGACCAGAGGCAAGGACCATAACCACTAGTCCACCGCGACCGGTAAAAACTCCGGGTACTGATTTTAAAAAGTTCTTCTTAGCTTATTTTATTTTTATCTGTCTTATTATTTGTCAACCATATCACTACCATACGTTGCCATAAGTGCTGTAATTACTTTGCATAAATTATTTTTTGTTGCTTTTAACGTCTCATTTTTAAATACTCCCCATGTTTTTTTATTTATTTGTCTTCATATTATATCCAGGGATAAAATTATTAGTCTATATAGGGTGTTCTCGTCCCACAAAATCATTTACAATTTCTTACTTAATAATTGAATTTATTTATATTAAAATAAGAAAATATTTATTTCGTCTCATTTTTCATTATTTTTAAAATACAATATTATAATTTTAAACATAATTAGTTCAAACTAGAGACTTTATTTATTATCTATTAATACAAAAATGTAATTATAACTAATTCACTATTAAATATAAGGTTATAAAAACAAATATATACATGGCTACACACCTACATAAAAATTTAAGAAAACGATATATACATATACATATATATATATATATATATATAAGTGTGTGTGTGTTTGTGTGTGTGTGTGTGTGTGTGTGTGTGTGTGGTGTGTGTGTGTGTGTGTGTGTGTGTGTTTTGTGTGTGTGTGTGTGTGTGTGTATAATTAATGTCTACACTACATACACAATAATACACATCTACACTCGTACATGAAAAGGTCATGTTTATAGATAAAAAAAAGTCCACTTCTGTATATTAATAATAATGTTTTTAAAAAATTGGTACAAAACAAATTTTAAAAAGAGAGCAAAAACACACATATACCCACAAAGAACACCACGCCCGCTCATAACCCTCCACCCCTGCAGACATAAAATGCACTCTCAGGCTATTTATTACTCATTAAGACTAATTATTTCATAATTGAAGATCGGAAACGAAGATCATATTGAGATTCCTATTATTGATAATATATATTTCCTTATTGATCTCCAATTTTTCTATCCTTCAATTTCCTTACTGTGCCCAAAAAATTTGCAAATTTTCACTTCACTCTCGATCCGTCCTAAAATATCCCAACATGCCACTCTCTCACGATCCGACCTGAGAAATGTCTCCGACAACAACTGTAATCTAAGTTGCACTGTCTCTCTACAGAATGCTATAATATGTTGCGAGTTTTCACGATCATCGCACAGAGGGCACAGTTTAATGGCTTCTTCACTTGCTAAATTATGTGCCATCCACCCTCTAAATGAAACCCTGCAATAGCACTTCTATCATCCCCATCGAAAAAGTCAATAAACTTCTCCATTCCCCACGAAAATTTCAGTTCCGACTGCAGGATGAGCGATATTTTCTGACTACACTCGGCTTCGATATACCGTCTGTCTATATCAATATCTTCTTAACTTTCCTCCAAACATTTATAATCTTCCCCGTAGTCCTCTCCCATACCCAACCCATCCCTATGTCCGTCAATCCCATTTATACACCGATTATAGGTGAGAATCGACATATCTGGAAGTCCAGTCTTAATCCTTCCCGAATGGAAACTTTGAGAGGTCTATTTTCTAGAGATGCAAGGATGTATCTGGAAAACTCCCAGCAGTAGTACCAGGCATTTTTATTCAGGCTTAAAGATCTTTTACGAGCTGGAAAATCTTTAGATTCGAGACCCACAGCATGAAGTCCCTCCCTGAGGACTTGTCCCTTGGATTTTTCCATCCTACAAAATACATCGACCTGACCAGGTTTGAACTCGTGTCCTTCGGAACTAGAGGCAAGGAGTATAACCACAAGTCCACAGCGGCGGACACAAGTAAAAAAATAGACCTGAAATGACCTGGAGACAAGGAGTTGGTATTTATTAATATAAATTAGAAGTTAATTTACATCTGATTTTAAGAACGTACGACAGCCACTAATTTTATGAAACAAGTGTTTTATGCATAAAAGTGTTAAGTGTACATCTATCCTGTATTCTGATACTTATATCAATATTTAGGGAAAAGAAATTCAAGCACGATATTATTTATGCCTAGTATACATAGTGTTCTGTCAAAAAGAGGTATTTAACTGCAAATTCAGCATTCTCCACTCTTTCCTTAACTCAGCTTTCCTTTTTCAGAATTTAGTTGAATGTGAGAACGAAGAAATTAATTTGAAAATTCGGCGATAAATTAATCTGAGTGAAGAAATATTTTTAAGAATTGGAAAGATGAGCTCTTATTGCTATATATATATATATATATATATATGTCTATTACATATTTCTGGTCCACCGCTGTGGTCTCGAGGTAGCGTGCTGCCTTGTCACGCAGCGGGCTCGGGTTTGAATCCCCGGTCGGGGCAGTTTTTCTGGGTGAGGTTTTTATCGGGGTTTTTCCTCAACTGTACGACATATACCAGGAAAACTTTAAGGCCCAAACGGTCTCCGAAATCATATGGCCATCATCATCATCATCCTTCACCGGTGTGGAAACAACGGGAATCTACCACACCTACAATTCCCTAGTAAAGCTGCAAGCATAGCATGAAAATGCTATGATTGCAGTGAAGGACCTGCCTTCGGGCAGAAGTACTATGGAATACTATGGAATACATATTTATGCCTTATGTATTTGATGCACAGATTATCGTGGAAAAGTATATATTTTAAGGAATAATTTCAGTATTTTTCATTAAAGGAAAATTGCTGGGATAAAATTAATTGCATTCAGGAATGTATTATCAACATTTTTATTACTATAAATCACATAGAATTGAAAATAAGGCTAATATATCAACGAAGAATCTACGTGGCTTAACGCTGTCTCTGAATATGTCTGTCAACAACATCGCCTACTATACCAGGACCTGAAGTCCTGATATACATCTCGTCGTAAATATAACCCATTCTGCTTCTGGATTCTTCTGTTTCATCCTTAGCCATCTGTAAATTAAACACTCCATTACAGGCACTAATAGCGATTCCTCCAGAAAATTATATATTTCAGGAGTGTTCCATGTAATTCATATGAACAATCTACTACATCAATACGTGTCGAATAAATTCCACTTTAGAGATAAAAATGTTGATATGTAATTAAAATAAATTAAGTTACTTTATAATGAGGAGATGCTAAGAGCCAACATACACACACTATTGAATAACACTAAGAAATTGGGACTGGAAGTAAATATCAATAAAACTAAATACATGTTCACACATATAAATGCATTATGTAATGGAAATGGGCAACTAATGACAAATTAAGGAAATTTTGAACAAGTGGCTGATTTCGAATATCTAGAAACAATAATTGAAAATAATAGGAATGAGATGCACAAACCAATTAAACATCTGCTCAATGCTGGAAATGCATTACAGGGTCTCTTTCCGTCCCAACTCCATTCAAAAAACGTTAAACTGAAAATATATAAAACTGTTATTCTCCCAGTTATATTATATGGATGCGAAACACGGGCTCTTACTTTAAGGGAAGAAAGAAGATTACGAGTATTTGAGAATAAAGTTCTTACGAAAATTTTTGAGCCAAAAAAGAGATGAACAGACATGTGAATGGAGAAAACTACATAATAGTGAGCTACATTATATATACATACATATATAGGAAGCCAGATATAATAAGGCTGCGATGGGCAGGACATGTGGCACGTATGGGGGATGAAAGCGGTGCAAGGAAGCATCTTGTAGGAAAACCAGAGGGAAAACGCCCAGTTGGTAGACCAAGAATGAGGTGGAAGAATAATATTATCCATGATTCCAGGGAAATAGATTATACAGGGATGATTGGAAAACATTAGCTGAGGTTAGGGATGTATGGAGAGCTTATATCCGCGTGACCACGAACCTACGGGTTCGATAGAGCCAGTTAATTAGTTAGTTACCTTACAAAGTATATCACTTAAGTGTGAAAATTGATATTTTTGTTTAGAATTCAGAAACTAGTTCAAACATGTTCATTAAATTCACACCTTATCTCTATTATGGAAAATCTAGAATGGATAGAATACGAAATAAAGAAAGAAGCGAAATTATGAGTGTACAAGAGGAGCCGGACATCATAGACATAGAAAGAAAAGACTGCAGTGGTATGGTCATGTCAAAAGAATGCCAGAACAAAGATTGCCAAAAATTGTTATGGAATGGATCCCAATGGAAGGAAGGAACAGAGGAAGACCGAAGAAAACTTGGATAGAAGGGGTACAAGCGGCTATGGATATCAGAGGATTGGAGGAATATCAATGGACAGAGAGGAATGGCGTTTGGTTTCCGGAAGACGGCGGGAGCTGCCATAATACCGGATGATGATGATGATGATGATGATGATCTCTATTATTTTTAAATGGTAGCTAAGCCTATTACTTGGACGTTATAGTAATTCTCCGCATAAACATGATTTTCACTTAGAAGTCTTTTAATGGAAAAAAAAAAAATTAATAATTATTATTTTAACATTATTTTTATCTGTTGATTTAAACACCAAGGCTTGAAACAATCAAAGTGAACATTTCCATATGGAAGGACAGAGCCGTTCATAAAATAATACTCAAGTTCATCACGTGTATCATTCATCCAAGTTTTGTATCAAATTAATGTAAACGCTGTATACATAATACCCTAAATATATAAATATCCAATTAAACTAGATATCCATCCATCCAGTAGACTTAAACGAATGTGTCTAAATGGCACAAAGAGTTGGGTGCGTGTAGGCAAACAGTTTTCGGACACCTTTGAAATCCAGAATGGGTTGAAGGAAGGATATGCACTGTCTCCTCTACTATTTAATTTTGTACTAGAGCATGCCATCAAATCTTTAGAGGATGAGCAAGGCCTACAACTCAATGGTATTAATAAGCTGCTGGTTTATGCTGATGATGTAGTACTATTGGCCGATAGCGAGGAGATACTAAGGGACAACACGCACACACTATTTAGTAACACTAAGGAATTAGGACTGGAAGTAAATATCAATAAAATTAAATATATGGTCACACGTAGAAATTCATTATATAATGGAAATAGACAGCTAATGACATATGAGGGGAATTTTGAGGAAGTGGCTGAATTCAAATACCTAGGAACAAAATCACAAACAGGAATGAGATGCACAAAGAAATTAAACATAGGCTCAATTCTGGAAATGCGTGCTATTATGCATTGCAGAGATTTTTGATGTCCCAACTCCTTTCAAAAAACGTTAAAGTGAAAATATATAAAACTATTATTCTACCTGTTATATTATATGGGTGCGAAACATGGACTCTTACTTTAAGGGAGGAAATGAGATTACGAGTTTATAGAATAAAGTTCTTAGGAAAATTTTTGGACCAAAGAGAGATGAACAGACAGGTGAATGGAGAAGACTACATAACAATGAACTACATGGTATTTATAGGAAGCCAGATATAATAAGAACAGTTAAGTCTCGTAGACTGCGATGGGCAGGACATGTTGTGCGTATGGGGAATGAAAGACGTGCATGGAAGCTTCTTGTAGGAAAGCCGGAGGGAAAACGCCAGGTTGGTAGACCAAGAATGAGGTGGGAGAACAACATTAACTATGATCTGAGGGAAGTAGATTATACAGGGAATGATTGAAAAGCATTAACTCAGGATAGGGATGTATGTAGAGTTTATGTCCGCGCGGCCATGAACCTACGGGTTCGATAGTGCCAGTGAGTAAGTAATTAAGTAAGTAAGTAAGTAAACCATCCATCCAAAGTAATTCTGCCCGAATGCAGGTCCTTCACTGCAATAGCATTTTCATTCTATGCTTGCAGCTTTACTAGGGAGTTGTAGGTATGGTAGCTTCCCGTTGCTTTCCACACCGGTGAAGGATGTTGATGGTGATGATGATAAGGATGATAATGATGATGATGGCCATATGATTTCAGAGACCGTTTGGGACTTAAAGTTTTCCTGACATTTGTCTTACAGGTGAGGAAGACCCCGAGAAAAACCTCACCCAGAAATACTGCCCCGCGAACCCGGGCCCGCTGAGTGGCAAGGCAGTACGCTACCTGGAGACCACAGAGGTGGATAATACTGGATAAATATGTTTATAAATCCTAGAAAGTGTTAGTGATAATATAATATAAAAACCGAACTGTGAAAATGATATCTTGCACGTAGCTATTTGTGACGAATCTTTCGATACAGTAATAGAGCACATCTTATTTATCTAATTTAAATTCCATATAAAAGAAATTCTTCCAGTTTTTATTTTCCAATTCCAATTTCCCCATTTTAAAATAATATTTCTTTTTATAAAATAAAATTAAAAAACCATAAAATGAACATTCTATATTAAGATTAATTGTCTGAAATAACGTGTCTTAAAAAAATTATAATTCCAACTGAGAAAGAAAGACAATTTTGAATATAATTGGTTATCTACACTAGGCATATGCATTTATAGAGGAACTTCGGGTAAAGTGGACCTCTATTTTGAATTTGTTGTTTCTTTCTTCTTTTTAATTACGGAAACGGATTTCAATTTTATTTTTACAGTTATTATCATTAGTGTTGTAACTATGAAATAGCATTGTTATTTTATTCAAATATGGAAACATCTTCATAATTTATAATCTTTTTTACATTACAAGAAAGGTCCACATTAACATCCATACTCAGGTAAAGTGGATCCCAGAGCCCATCCTAGCCTTTAGACTATTTTAAGTTTATTTACTCTATTAATGTATACAGAAGTCACAAGTTAATCTGAAAATATTTATGGCTGATCGTAATTAAAAAGCGTTGATATTTATTTAAAGTTTTGAAAAGTATCATTAATTATTTTATTCACTGTTCATTCATCTGCAGACAGCGACGGTTTTTGGCTTTAGGTAAAATTACAAGGATATTAAATAAAATTAATCAAGTGTATGGCTTCTACATATAGCACCCTTATTGTCAAAATATAGGTATTCGTATAAAGTGGACCCATGTAAACTTTAACCGCCTCTTGGAGGGTCTACATTAACCGAATTCCTTTGTTATCTTTAATTATTTTATACAGCCACTATGTCACACAATATCAAACCAAACCCGTCAGTATATTAAAACAGCACCTACATAATATAATATATTTAGGAGTTATTGCAGTGGTACGGTCATGTCAAAAGAATGCCAGAGCAAAGATTGCCTAAAATTGTTATGGAATGGATCCCAAAGGAAAGGAGGAAGAGAGGAAGAGAGGAAGACGAAGAAAACTTGGATAGAAGGTGTACAAGCAGCTATGAATATCAGAGGAATGGAGGAAGATCAATGGATGGACAGAGAGGAATGGCGTTTGGTTTCCGGAAGACGGCGGCAGCTGTCACGATACCGGACGATGATGAGTTTTTTCAACACTTGTAACATTTGATAGCAGAAATTAAGAATCAATTCTTAGCTTGAAAAACTTTTAAATGGTCGTTTTCATAAATATCACAAATAAACCCATCTTCGCACAAAGAATAAAGAAACAAGCCTTGAACACATCAAAGTTGACGAGGTGTAGAGGTGTAATATTTTCTTTTCCAGGGCAGTTTCGGTTAAATTATACAGTATTATATTTGAAGAGAAAAATTATACGCTCAGACCGGGACTTGAACCCGGGACCCTTGGTTCTCTAGACCAAGTGCTCTACCAACTGAGCTACCTGAGCAAGTACCGATCTAAACGCAAATCTTTCTCTATATACATTGTAATTCCCATCCACCAAATGCTGTGAAGCCATGCTTCTATCTTGCAAATGGCGGCTCCTTTATTAAGAAGACATATTTGGGAATTATACATTACAGCCAGTACGGCTTTTTCCAAGTTTTTATTATTGATTTCGTACATCTCAATGATGGATAAATCATATTTGAAGAGAAAAATTATACGCTCAGACCGGGACTTGAACCCGGGACCCTTGGTTCTCTAGACCAAGTGCTCTACCAACTGAGCTACCTGAGCAAGTACCGATCTAAACGCAAATCTTTCTCTATATACATTGTAATTCCCATCCACCAAATGCTGTGAAGCCATGCTTCTATCTTGCAAATGGCGGCTCCTTTATTAAGAAGACATATTTGGGAATTATACATTACAGCCAGTACGGCTTTTTCCAAGTTTTTATTATTGATTTCGTACATCTCAATGATGGATAAATCATATTTGAAGAGAAAAATTATACGCTCAGACCGGGACTTGAACCCGGGACCCTTGGTTCTCTAGACCAAGTGCTCTACCAACTGAGCTACCTGAGCAAGTACCGATCTAAACGCAAATCTTTCTCTATATACATTGTAATTCATATGATGGATAAATCATATTTGAAGAGAAAAATTATACGCTCAGACCGGGACTTGAACCCGGGACATTGAATTACAATGTATATAGAGAAAGATTTGCGTTTAGATCGGTACTTGCTCAGGTAGCTCAGTTGGTAGAGCACTTGGTCTAGAGAACCAAGGGTCCCGGGTTCAAGTCCCGGTCTGAGCGTATAATTTTTCTCTTCAAATATGATTTATCCATCATTGAGATGTACGAAATCAATAATATACAGTATTAGTTTAAGTTGATATGAAAAGTAAACAATATTCGTATATTAGTCTTCTTCTTCTTCTACTACAAGGTTTAGGCTATCCAGCCTGTTCCGGCGAAGTTAAAAGTGGAGTCCATCTTCTACGTGGTCGGCCAACATCTCTTGTTCCTCTGGGATTATACAGGAAGGTTCTTTTTGGTATTCTTTCGTTGTTCATTCTCATTAAGTGTTCTGTCCATTTCTTATTATTTTCGCTGATTTTATCTTCAATTTTATATATATTTAATTCTTCTCGTATAGTTTCATTCCTTATTCTATCCGCTCTTGTGCATCCTTTCACATTACGTAAAAACAGCATTTCCTCCGCAGTCTGTATCCTGCTTTTATCCCTTGATTTCATTATCCAATTTTCACTTCCATACAACAACAAAGGAACAGCCATTGTTTTATATAATTTAAGTTTCGTATCTTTCCTTGTTTTCCGACCTAAGGTTCTTTTTATGGTTCCACAAATAGCCTGGAATTTATTTACTTTATTTTCTATATCTTTATTTTCTCTATAAGTTATATCACATCCTAAATATTGGAAATGTGATAGTTGTTCTATTATTTTGTTATCCAGTACAATTTTTGATCTAATTCCATATTTACCAATAAATGCCATTACTTTTGACTTATTTATTGATATTTTACAATTATATCTATTGGCTATTAATTTAAATTCATATGCTCACATTTGGAGCTCATTTTCAGATTCTGCTAAAAGTACAACATCGTCAGCGAATAATAAAGCATTTGTTTTATCTTTATTATCGATTAATATTCCTTCATTAGTTAAAGCCTTCTTCCATTCTTTTAGGATATCGTCCATATAAATATTAAATAATATAGGTGAGAGTGAACACCCTTGTCGTACTCCTTGGTTTATTTGAAAAAAATGTCTTATTTTTAGTCAGCTGTGGGTCAATACAAATATTTGTTCCATAGTACAAGCTCTTAACAGTTTCTATAATCTGAATAGGGAGGCCTTTTTCTTTTAGGACATTCCACAATATTTCCCTGTTTACTCGATCAAATACCTTATCTAAGTCTATAAATAACAAATGCGTTTCTAGGTTTTTTTCTTGTCTTTTGTTTATTATCTGATTCGTATATTAGTAATACAACAAATAGAAAATTAGGCTTATTGAATAAAATTGTCGATTAGATAACAAATTTTGCATACAATTAGAAGAAATTATTGTAAACATGCTCGTTGAATTAAAATTAAATAATTTGGGATTACTACAATCCGGAATGTCGGCCGCGGTGGACTAGTGATTATGCTCCTTGCCTCTGATGCTGAGGGTCGCGGGTTCAAATCCGGCCGGGGTCGACAGATTTCTTTTAGGACCGAAAAATCCAAGGAGTAAGTCCTCCGAGAGGGACTTTAAGCCGTGGGCCCCGATCTCAAGATCTTGAAGCCTGAATAAAAATGCCTGTAAGCAAAATTTACCGATCTCAACCTCCTAGTAATACTTTAGTTGTCTGCTAGATGTCTCATTGAGTCGATGTGTTGACCGCATACCATTCATGACATCTATGGGCAAATAAGGTAACTAAATTAACTTGGTCTGGTAACTCCTTACAAAGGAGAGGCTATGGCTCAACAATGGTCTACGCCACTATTTTATAGATAATCCCTAATGTGTTATTGGACAATAATTGTTTTACTTCTTATTAATATAAAAACTAACTCAATGTTTGTATGGTATTTGAAAGCATATGAAATTTCCCTTCAACTAGTTATTGGTAAAACGTAGGCCAGTCCTGTATCAGGCTGCCATAGTTTAACTTCTGGAGAAATTTCATGGATAATATTA
This sequence comes from Diploptera punctata, assembly GCA_030220185.1. Lineage (NCBI taxonomy): Eukaryota > Metazoa > Arthropoda > Insecta > Blattodea > Blaberidae > Diploptera > Diploptera punctata. Next base: position 1,777,449 of record JASPKZ010010261.1, on the reverse strand, counting down.
CCTGACATACATAAACATATTTACAAGGTTCATAGTACAGTTTAGCAAGAATAGAAGTAAAACATCCCATGAAATCATTTTCTGAGAAATACCAATGTTATCAATTTTTTAAAATAATATAATTCTAAAAAGCGTAAATTATTTTTAATATCTTAGCTACACACTCATATTTTTTTAAAGAATTATACATTGTAGAAATAGATCTTCAACAAGAATAAGTATAGTCTAATGAATCGCGTTTTGATTAATTAATTGATTTCTACTGTACATTGCTATTTTTAATTCCCAAATTCTCTAAAAGATTCTAAACAAAAATATATAAAACTGTATTTTTTTTTTCAATTATAGGGATGCGAAATCTGGTAACTTAGGCCTACTCGAAGAGATAAAATTCTTAGAAAAAATCTTGAACCAAAGATAGGTGAACAGATAGATGAATGGAGGAAACTATAAAACAGTGAGCTAATGATTTTTATATCAAACCAAATGAAATAAGAAAAATCAAATATCGTAGTTTGCTATGTTCAGGAAATGTGACACGAATGGACAATAAAATAGGGACATGGAAACTTTTGGTATGTCGAATAAGTAGGTAAGGAATGAGGTCAGAGAATAGTATTAGCCATGATTTGAGGGAAATAAATTCTACAGGGAATAAGTGAAAATAAAACACTCTTTCAGAAGTAAGTTTGTAGAAGGATAACAGTTTTTAAGAGTATATTTGTGTGTCCAGCTGCAGGCTTCACCACATGCATCGGAACACTAATTAATACATGTTGGATCAACTAAATGTGAAATTATTCTTAACCCTTAAATTGGCAAAACACTAAATAGCTCGACAGGAGTGTCCTTTATCACCTTCTCCTCTTTTTAATTTATATATAGACGAAGTTATGTTAAAGTGGCAGATTAATTTAAATAAACATTTTAAAACAAATAATAAACTATTGGATACAATATTATTTGCCGATGATCAAGTAGTGATTTCCAGTTCAGAAGATGATCTACAAAGAGCTATTTTTAATTTGGAAAAAATAAGTGCCAATTACAATTTTAAAATTTCAAAGAATAAAACTAAAATTTTAGCATTTAAAGGACATGGTACGTTAAGAGAAAAAAATAGTAATTAATAGGAACATTTTAGAGCAAGTGAACAGTTTTAAATATCTAGGTTTCATTTTATCATACGTTGAAATTGAGGATATTAATAACAAAATAAATAAATTTATTCTAATATGTGGTAACTTTAAAATAACCCTTAAAAACACAAGAAAATAAACAAAAATGGCATTTTATAAAGTAATGTCTGTTCCTGTATTGATGTACAAATCAGAATGTTGGACGATCACTAAAAGACAAGAACAATGATTGGAAGCAGCTGAGATGAGATTTTTAAGAAATATGGCAGGATATACTCTGCTGGATAAGAAAACAAATGAAGATATAAGAAAGGAACTAAATATTTTCAAACTTACAGACCGAATAATTAAATATAGGAACGACTGGAAAGAACACATTGATAGAATGCCAGAAGGAAGATTTCCAAAATTATTGCTAAATTATAAACCGCACGGAAGGAGAAATGTTGGACGCCCACACAGAAGATGATCTGAATAATTTTAACAAATCTAGCTTTCATGGATCCGGAACGAGCCAACAGGCTATGATGATGATGATGACTAATTTCTCGTGTCAGTTATTTAAATATGTCAGACCGCTTTGAAAATGAAAATATGTATAACTGTTATTTATAAGATACTAGCTGATACCCGGCGTGCGCTGCTACTCCTAAATAAATGTTAATGTGTTTTTACCACCAGCCTTGAGTTGCTATGCTTGCCCGGGAATCAGCTTATCCCGATCTTCTTGGAATCAATAAAAGACAAAAATGGTTATTGTGAGTTATCCATAAAAGATAAACATATGCTGTCGCAGACTTTTTTGTAGAGTTTTTGAGATATTCAATTCTGTGTACATTAATTTGATGTATTTGTTATTGTTTAGGCATCGTAAGGCATTGAAGCGTCAAAATAAGGACTGTATTTCACGTTTTTCGCTACAAATTGTGATTTTTAGGGATGAAGTGGTTGAGTATTACAACTCCCTTATAGCGTATGTTCATCCTGGGAATCTCCTGAACATTTTGCAAGAAACCCCATGAAAATCGGAATCAACGGTGCGACCGCGCATAGAATACGAACAAACAAACAAACAAACAAACCAACAAACAAACAAACATTCATTTTTATATATTAGATACTGTGTAATTCGACGCAAATTTAAGTAATTTTTACTCGTTTTTCTTTTATTAAGGAAATTAAATAAATTAAATCAAATGGTGTATCCCATTGAATACATTGTCAGTTTAAGGGTTAAATAAGATTCGATGTTTATCAACCACTTGGTAAGAGATAGCAGGATCGTCCTACGAAGAAGTAACTTAAAAATAACCAGGATTTTATTAGAATAGTAAACTGAAAAAATATATAAAACTAGTATTCTATCAGTTATATGGAGCGAAACATGGACTGTTACTTTAAGGGATGAAAGGAGATTACGAGTATTCGACAATAAAGTTCTTAGGAACATTTTTGGACCGCAGAGTGATGAACATACAGGTGAATGGAGAAGACTACATAACAGTGAACTACATGGTCTTTATAGGAAGCCAGATATAATAAGAACAGTTAAGTCTCGTAGACTGTGATGGGCAAGACATGTGGCACGAATGGGGAATGAAATACGTGCATGGAAGCTTCTTGTAGGAAAGCCAGAGGGAAAACGCCAGTTGGTAGACCAAGAATGAGGTGGGAGAATTACATTAACTATGATTTGAGGGAAGTAGATTATACAGGGAATGATTGTAAAACATTAGTTCAGAATATGGAGAGCTTATGTCCGCGCGGTCATGAACCTATGGGTTTGAAAGTGTCAGTGAGTTAGTTAAACGTTCTTGAAAGTATAATGCTAGGAGGGATGATGAAATCAATATTTGAAGAAAGTCTGTAAAAACTATTTATATTAGCTTAATATTTCAGTTCAAATATTTCATATCATTGACTAACATTTATGATGTTTATTTAAATTAGATATGAGTTATCTATCACCTTTAATTTTGTTGCAGCTACTGCTGTAAAAAAATGAGATTTTTATTTCACCTTGGACACAAGATTTAACAAATAAGTAACGAAAGGTATTTGCAGATTTTTTATCCTGGATTTGTTAAAAATGTCATCATCATCACTCCAGGGATTAGGCAATTGCCTGTTCCGACTTCATAATGCATCAGCCCAGCGTTTTCTAGGTCTTCCAACATCACGTCTTCCTCTTGCTTGATAATTTCTTGCTAACAATAGATATCTCTACTTACTCATTCCATCCATATGATCAATCCATTTCTGTATGTAATTCGTGACCTTATCCAATAAAGGCTGTACTTTAAATTCTTCTCTTATATCCTCATTTCTTATTCTATCAAGTCTTATACATCCTTTTACTTGTCTTAGGAACCGCATCTCTGCCGTCTGTATTCTATCCTTCTGTTTTTTCATTGGAACCCAAATTTCACATCCATACAATATTGTGGGAACCGCCATAACATTATACATTTTTATCTTGGTTTCTTTTCTAATTTTATTTTTGAATGTTCTCTGTATTGTTCCACACACCGTCTGAAATGTATTTATTTTGGAGTCAATATCTCTTTCCACATTTTAGCCAACATCACAGCGCAAACATTTGAAACTAGACACCTGTTCTATACTTTGATTTTCTAAAATAATTCTTAAAAATGTTCTTGTAAAATTAGTTATATATTAATGACTTACTGTGTAGTAATATGTTATATGGAGATCCATGAGAAGGAAAGAAAATAAAATATGTAATGTTTTTAGGTAAAAACTGTTCCCATTTAAACCGTACATATATTTACAAGGATGTTCGTGTATTTCTGTTAATTATAAACAATTTGTTTTCTTAAATTGCATAAGTGGCGTAGGAAAATATTGTCAAACTTAATAAGAAATTTCAGTTTTTGTATTTTTAACAGGACGAGTTCAGGTTCATTTACAGCTAGAGAAGAAAATAAGATAAAAGTATTCAAAAATATAATTCCAAAAACGAATTTTTCGATCCAAAAAGAATGAGAAATAATAATGGAAGATACCCCATAATGAGAAACTCTACAATTTAATTAATTCACCTAATTAAATCAGGTTTACTAAATATACTAACTATATACCACCAGTCACACAGAGTGGGTGCAGTAGAAACGCTTTTGAGATTTAGATTGGAAATGTTTGTTTTAAAATAACTGTAGGAAAATTGGAAATTGGGTAAATGTAAATGGAATGTATGTACAGGTTCCTAGTTTGCTGAAATATTAGAAAACTCTACTCAATATGGCACTACACTTATAGTCCATGAGGGCTAAAGTGTCTAGAATATTTTAGAAAGAGAAAGAGAGTAGTCGCCATCTTCTTTCTCACCCATACACATATATCTTCACGGTGACAGCGGTAGGGCAGACACTCCCTGTAGTGAACATAGATCAGTGGTGGCATTCCCTTCTTCTAAACATTCTTCCTGCCAAGCTTCTATGTCTTCATTTTCATTATCGTCGGTATCGTCTAAATTTATTTCAAACCGATCACTAATTTCGTCCATTGAATCGTCTGTCTGCCAATATGACTCTTCAATCTTTTCAGTGTGTTCACACGCTCTGCAGTCACTTTTAACAGAGCACTCTGAACCAGTCGCCACTGACAAAAATTACCTGACACAAAAGTGACTGGACGGAAGTGGGGGGGGGGTGGAGTTTTTCTAGCATTCCGAAGTAATTTTACAAGGGTAGCTCATTGTGTTTTGCGAAGGGTGGAAGAACAGTTCTCTAGACAAGGATAGCAGAAATCATGCCAACTTAGTCCTTTTACTCTATAAGAAATTCACGAGCCATAAAGATGATTTGATAAGGACTGAGGGTAATATTTGGAGGAGGAGAAATTGTCAATTGTATAGTAACATTTTTTCTGTTAGATTATATTCTTATATTTATGTGATTTACGTAAATAAATAACGTTATTTATTAAGTACATCTCAAAACTTTTTTTTCGTGTTTCACTCCTTCTCGAGGAAATGTAAAAAACAATTTTATGAGATTGTGCTTTTTAAAACTAGCCGCCACTGATTTTAGTAAAACTTAGATAACTATATAATGTTATCGATGTTATGTTGAATTATAAGTTAATAAAACTTAAAACAATTTAAATTAAGTAACTTTGTCTTAGTCGATAAATAGTTAATCTAATAAAGTTTGTTTTAAAAAGCAGTAGTAATAGATAAGGAACCCGATTTAATATATAAAAATTAATATATTGTGCTGGGCTGGACATTTGATACGTATGGACAATAATAAAATTGTTTAAAATATCTATATGGCACAACCATTACAAACTAGAAACTTTGGAAGACAAAATTAAGATGGGAGGATGATGTTTTGCAGGATATTAGAATTAGTAAAATTAGAAATTGGAAGAATTTAGCAGCAAATAGAGAAGTCTGGAAGAACATTCTGAGTAAGGCTAGGGCCTAAAATAGACTGTCATGTCATTGATGATGATGATGATAAAGATAATTTATTACCTATATGAATATATTATGAAAATTCTGAAAATCCCATATTTTACCTTACGTTCATATTTAATATTATATCAAACTTACCTCATGTTCTGTTGTGACATCAACTTCAAACATTCCAAAGGTATTGGCCTGCACGCTCAATAGTATTTCCCAAGAATTTTTCCCAAGGACATGCGATGTAATCGATCCATTTCCATCACCATTCTCTGACCATTCAAAACCAGCCACTATTTCAGATATCGTCCATCCTTCTGGATAGCGAACTGTTACACGTATTTTCATATGTTCTGTGGTTTTAAAAATTGTTCCGTTGTAAGACCACTTGTTACTAACAATTTCTCCACCTTGTGAAGGCGCTGCTTGTGTGATAGCAGTAAAGCAAATCACGTTGACCAAAATTGCAAGAAAAATGTTGATATATTCCATTATGTTTCTTGTTGAGTTTGTATTCTACTCTGACCACTTGATGAATAATGAAATTTTTAACAAATAATTATGTTTTTATATGCAGAAGAGCAGAGGTTGTATTCATTATTGTAGAGTCGTCATGCATAATTCCTGTAGTGCATTTATTCGTATTTTCAAATCACATTGTCGTTTTTTATAGATTACATAATATAAGGATCGTAATTAAAGTCAATTTTCGTTATCTGCAGACAAAACAGTCTTAAGGCTTGTCAACACAAGTTTCAATTATAAACAATGTTCGAAAATTACCTTTACATATTCCCTACGGCTTGTAGAACGGGTTGAGTAGATAACGTATTGAATAAGAAACGTGCCTTTTTCCTGCTGCAAGTACAAGTTCACATTAGGTGTTGAAATCTCCCCGGTCTGCTGGGGATAAATCCATAGCAATTCAACGTTTTATGACTCAATTACATTTTGCGCGACTATTTAACTCATGCAAATATATGGTCACACATAGAAATTCATTAAATAATGGAAATGGACAGCTAATGACAAATGAGGGAAATTTTGAGGAGGTGGCTGAATTCAAATACCTAGGAACAATAATCACAAGTAGGAATGAGATGCACAAAGAAATTAAACATAGGCTCAATTCTGGAAATGCATGCTATTATGCATTGCAGAGACTCTTGATGTCCCAACTCCTTTCAAAAAAACGTTAAACGAAAATATATAAAACTATTATTCTACCAGTTATATTATATGGGTGCGAAACATGGACTCTTACTTTAAGAGAGGAAATGAGATTACAAGTATTTGAGAATAAAGTATTTAGGAAAATGTTTGGACCAAAGAGAGATGAACAGACAGGTGAATGGAGAAGACTTCATAACAACGAACTATATGGTCTTTATAGCAAGCCAGATATAATAAGAACAGTTAAGTCTCGTAGAATGCGATGGGCAGGACATGTTGCACGTATGCGAAATGAAAGACTTGTTTGGAAGCTTCTTGTAATAATAATAATAATAATAATAATAATAGCTTTATTTTACCTGGCAGAGTTAAGGCCTTAAGGCCTTGTCTACCACTCAACCAGGTTTAAAAAAAAAATACAAACAAAAAATAGTCTTAAATCTAAATTACAAGATATATTTATAAACGATTACAAGTTATGAATACAATACAATTAATATTTATAATGTATTTTGATTTACTCTAAATTTAACGAATTAAATATATAATATGTACAATATATATAAAAAACAGGAAAAGATTAATGACATAGTATAAAATTAAATAAATAGAGAAAAATTAATTATTAGACAACAGGTAACTGTATAAGCGTGACTTAAAGGTACCAGTGTGCGGCAACCCCTGATATCTTGAGGAAGGAGATTCCAGGAGCGGGCAGAGGCTACTGTGAAGGAAGTAGAATAGGAGGAAGTGCTATGAAGAGGAATTGTTAGCAGACTGCTATCTTGTGATCTAGTGTCAATATTGTGGTAAGAGGATAACTTCTCAAATCTAGACGCCAGGTAGGTAGGGATGTAGGAATTCAGAAGCTTGAAAGTAGTGAAAGAGAGTGCAATTTACGTCTGTCAGTAAGACGGAGCCAAGAGAGGTTATTAAAGTGTTCGGAAATATGGTCATAACGGCGGATATTGAAAATGAATCGAACGCAAGCATTATGAACACGCTGCAGTCTCTGCGACAAGTCATAGTTTAGATCATTATATATAATGTCACAATAATCGAAGTGTGGTAACACAAGATTCTGCACAAGGATTTGTTTTAACGAAACTGGGAGAAAATTCTTTAAACGTCTAAGATAATGTAAGATGGAGAAAGTCTTTTTACATATGTGTTTCACTTGTGTTTGCCAGGTTAAATTTGCGTCTAGATGTAGTCCAAGATCTATTACTGAAGAAGAATAAGGGATGATTATATTATTATAGTAATGTTTGGTAGTGTAGATATGTCAAAGGTTGTAAGCAGTCTTTGTTGTCCCATTAGAATTACTTGTGACTTGTTAGGATTTAGATTTAGACCGATACTTGAAGACCAGTTAAAGATGGATATGAGATCGTCATTCATTTTTGTCAAGCTGTTATAGAGAGAATGAGGAGGTGAATGTAGGTAAATTTGGAGATCATCAGCGTAGAGGTGATAACGGCAGTGCTTTAGTACAGTTGGCAAGTCATTTATGTAGATTGAGAAAAGAAGAGGTCCGAGAACACTGCCCTGGGGGACTCCAGCCGGCACGTTGCGCCAAGACGAAGATCTAGAGTTTAATGAAACGTATTGTTGACGACCGTGCAGGTATGAGTCGAACCAGGATACAGCGCTGTCAGACAAGTGTAGGTGCTTGAGCTTTATCATAAGTAAGTCGTGGTCTACTGTGTCAAAAGCTTTGCTGAAGTCAAGTAAGGTTAAAGGAGTCAATTGACGTCTGTCCACGGCTTCACGAATATCTTCAGTAATTTTTAGCAAAGCTGTGGTTGTGCTATGACCATATCTAAAGCCGGATTGATAAGGATCAAGGAGGTGATTTTCTTGGAGATATTCAGTCATTTGCTTATGTACAATATGTTCCAGGGCTTTAGATAATGTCGGAAGGATGCTAATCGGTCGGTAGTCATTACAGTTAGCAGGTGTGTACTTATTTTTGGTATAGGCCGAACTCTAGACTGTTTCCATACAGTAGGGAAGATAGAAGTTATAAGGGAAGCATTAAAAATATGAGTCACTGTGGGTAGTATAATGTCAATGATTTTATTTAGCATTAAAATGCTGATGTTATCTGTTCCTTGTGCATTGGATTTAATCCGCTTGAGTGCTTTTTTAACGTCTATAGGCGAAATGTCGTTAAAGTGAAATTTATCTCTTCCTATATGGGGGGATGGGGATAAGTCTTTAAGAATGTCTGTTTTAGTCTTGTTGTCTGGAGGTGGCATGGGTTATTGAGGTAAAATGTTCATTAAGGTCTCCTACAGAAAATTGTCTATAGAGTCAGTTTTTTTTTGAGGGATTCAACTGTCTAAGAAAGTCCCATTGCACGGAGATTTCGCCAAGTGTCCCCGTGCGCAAACTTAATGTCAGGTCCGGATTATACTGGTGGACTTGTGGCGTTGTCGTAGTTTGGCATTGCGTATAGTTTGTGTAGTTGTGTTTCTAAGTTGTTTGTACAGTTTGCCAGTTCTCGTCATTTTTATGTCGTCTGTATATTCGGTATGCTTTGTCTCGTTTTGACATAAGTTCACGTATTGAGTCATTCATCCAGGGTGCAGGGGGGCGGGAAAATCGTCGGGTTTTTACTGGTGCATGTCTATCATATAGTTGTAGTATCAGTGTATTAAATGTGTCTACTTTTTCATCAACTGATCTAAGATTCCATATTGTGTACCAAGGTAGTTCTAAAGCGTCTGATTTTAGTTTAGTATCGTCTATGTTTTGTAAATTTCTGTACGTAATCAATTTAGAGCGTCTTTTAGGACATTGGAGTGAGTATTCTACGAATACAATGTCATGAGCAGATATGCCGGGAGCAGGAATTTGTCCATATGACAGTACTTTCTGTGGATGTGTAGTCACTATTAAGTCCAGTAGAGTGTCGGTATTAGCAGTATGATGTGTGGCAGAGAAAGGAACAATTGTCATATTTAAGCTTTGGAACATATTTTTAAGTTGTATGGCTGGTGAGTCAGTCTGAAGAAGATTTGTATTAAAATCGCCTGCGACAATAACGTGTTCATAATGAGGTAATGAATCGTTCAGAGCGTTTTCTAGATCCGAAAGGTGCCTTATTTTTGGAGGTTTGTATACAATGCATAAGAGACATTTTTTTAGACTGGCTTGAATTTCTACGAATAAGAACTCGGGGCGAGCGGAATATACAGAAGGGGACTTGTGGACAATTCTTGGATTAAGCTCATTTAATATAAAGGCACAAACTCCTCCACCTCTTTTATCTATTCTGTCATTTCTGAGCAATGTATATCCGTCTAGGTGAACAAGGGACGAAGGTATGGAAGGGGTCAGCCAGGTTTCCGAAATTAAAATGGCGCTCAGTCCAAGAGATGAAAATATGGTTTCAAACTCATCAAAGTGGGACAGAATGCTTTGTGAATTTACGTGAGCGATTTTAAGTGATGATTTATCAATAGAAAATGCATTCTTAAGTAGACTAGTAGTATTTGTTGTTGGAGGGGATGGTTGGGATTGAGGAATGTTGCTACCTGCGTTAAAAGTTGTCTGCACAATAAGAGGGTGATTGGAGAAGGTGAGTGAGTCAGAGGTTGCAAACATGTCTTCATTTGTCAGCTCAATCTTGTAGGAAAGCCAGAGGGGAAACGTCCAGTTGATAGACCAAGAATGAGGTGGGAGAATAACATTAACTATGATTTGAGGGAAGTAGATTATACAGGGGATGATTGGAAAGCATTAGCTCAGGATAGGGATGTATGGAGAGCTTATGTCCGTGCGGCCATGAACCTACGGGTTCGATAGTGCCAGTGAGTAAGTAAGTAAGTAAGTAAGTATTTAACTCATGCCCCAAATGGGAGTCAATGACCAATCACGTTTCAATGATTTCTGTTTTACAACCAATCACAGTCATGTTTCAACAAATATTTATCAATATTAAATTTACCATATTAAAGAAAGCTCCTCCTTTTTAATATTCTGAACAGGTCTGACCATTATTTTGCAGTGACTGACTCTATAAGAAATACGGCTACCAGATTGTATATATAGTGCATTGATGTCAACATTTAGCGCTTGCAGGAGTTAATATAAAACATTTGTAACAATTTATTATACCACCAAAAAATGAAACCACTGTTTGCACTTTCTTAAATGTATTCTTCCCAGAAAAATATAATTGTCAAATTTACATAATACGACATCAGAAATGAATTAATATACAGTTTGATGTGTTTCATTTTTTTCTCCACTAGAGTACATTATTACAATATTGCGTTCCTTTGTCAATAATAATATGATCTGGTTGCAGTGACGAACAAAAGAAGCAAATGAAGCGTACCAATCGTTTCTCATTTGTTTTCAAACATCGCCGCTTACATTAAATATATAAATATTTTAAAATAACTATATTTGAATAATGATTTGTGAGTAAACAGCTTAATTTTATTCGTTAAATAGTCCTAACAAATGCCACTCTTGATTTCCAAATTCTCTAGATAAATTGGAAATCACTCGTGGCATTACTTATGACTATTTAACTCATGCCCCAAATGGGAGTCAATGACCAATCACGTTTCAATGATTTCTGTTTTACAACCAATCAGAGTCGTGTTTCACGAAATATTTATCAGTGTTATAATTACCATATTAAAGAAAGCTCCTCCTTTTTAATATTCTGAACAGGCCTGGCCATTATTTTGCAGTGACTGAGCCTTTGAGAAATACGGCTACCATATTGTATATATAGTGCATGAATGTCAACACATATATAAAAACATTTGTAGCAATTGATTATACCACCAAAAAAAGAAACCACTGTTTGCACTTTCATAAATGTATTTTTTTCCCCCAGGTAATAATCCAGAAAAATATAATTGTCATATTTACATTATACGACATCAGAAATGTATTAATATACAGTTTGATGTGTTTCATTTTTTCTCCACTAGAGAGCATTCTTACAATATTGCGGTTCCTTTGGCAATAAATAATATGATCAGGTTGCAGTGATAAACAAAGGAAGCAGATGAAGCGCACCTATCGTTTCTCATTTGTTTTCAAACATCGCCGTTTACATTAAATATATAAATATTTTAAAATAACTATAGTTAAATAATGATTTGTAAGTAAACAGCTTAATTTTATTCGTTAAATAGTCCTAACAAATGTCATTCTTGATTTCCAAATTATCGATAAATTCAGTCCTCACTGCGTGAGTCGTGAATTTATCGATAATTTGGAAATCAAGAGTGGCATTACTTAAGATTATAAAAAATTGTCTAAAGTTGGTATTGAACCCGGACCTTCGTGTTCCCAGTTAGATGCTCTACTGAATGTTCTACGAAAGTAAGCGGTATGCGTATGCTGACGGAATGGTAGCCCTTACAGAGACTGGACGTCAGATCTCGTCTAAACCAAACCGTAATATATTTATTATTACTCGAAGGTTATGGAGTAGTGGCCCCTTGTTTAAAGCTGGTAAGACTTCTAGGATTGTTTTATTTTATTGATTCGAGTTTCTTTAGAATCCGTCTGTCGTTTTCGAGTGTCTCTGCTTGACTGTTACCTGTACAAATCTCAGAAATTTGTAAAGGGAATTTCCAAACCATCTGTATTTTCTCGCTACACTTTTCAACATTTATCGGCTCATCACAATTTAGGAACAAGATCACAAGACTCTTCTTTACTTTTGATACCACAACACAGGACCTGTCTATACTCTGAATCTTACACAATATCTATGGCTAGAGCATGGAACTCACTTCCCAGTCATGTCAGGGACTGTCAATCGCTATCATTATTTAAATCCAAATTAACTGATATCTTAAGTTCGACACAATGAAAACATTAACTACATAACAACTATATAGAGCATTCTATTAATAATCATGTAGGAAGCTACTTACTTTATTTTATATAATTTTAATTTTATTATATTCTATGTTTTTGTTAGCATTAGCTAGTATTAGATCCATCATCATTGTATTTTGTTTAGTCTGTATTTTAATATCTTAAAATTGTAATATGTACGTAATTTTTGTATAATTTTACTATTCGCTGGTTGAGTGGAAGAGAAGGCCTTATGGCCTTAACTCTACCAGCTAAAATAAATCATTAATTATTATTATTATTATTATTATTACTGATATACAATGAATTACTGATTTATCAATCATTATCGCTGATGCCAGTGAATTCTGTTGACTTAATACACTGTTTACGTAATAATTAAATATTGTAAAACTCAGATAAAACATACCTAAAAATGTTTTCTAATACGTTATCATTTTTGCACAAGAAAAAGCAAGTAAACAACATTCTGTATCATAATAAATACGTCAATAAGTATTTCTAACTAAATAATCTGACGCAAATCTTTATTTTTCGTAGCCCTGTTCAAAGTTTTACCTTGGTAAATACAGGGCTTCCAATATAAAACCGGACACGCCTCACGGGGTTTCACCCGTCAGGCTGCGCTCTCTCCTCGTCCGCATTTCACTCTGCCAGCCGCAGAGTGTCCGGTTTTATACTGGAAACCCTATACTTACAATGTATGATGAAAGTTAAAAATTAAATTTTACCTGTTGGTAGGTGCCGTCGTCCTCAACTTTGTTATAATATTGTATATAAAATTAACTGGAGCGCTTTCGGAAGTTATCTTCCATCTTCTGCAGGTTGAGTTTCCGCTATTTGTTGTTGTTGTGTACGGTGATGTTTACTCCAACTGTTTGTAGCAGTAACTGACTTGTTTTTGACGATCTCGTAAACAAGTCAGTTGCTGCTACAAACAGTTGGAGTAAACATCACCGTACACAACAACAACAAATAACGGAAACTCAACCTGCAGAAGATGGAAGATAACTTCCGAAAGCGCTCCATTTAATTTTATATACAAGAGCAGAATAGGTCTACAGTGAGAAGCACATGTAGATCAACAGCTGTGATTAGCATCTGAATGATGGCTCATGTATTATTATGTTCTATTACTTAAGTCATCACTTACTATGCAAAATTATAAGAAACATTTACACTTGCTATAAAGACTATATGACATGTGTCGGACTATTCATTATTAGATACTTAAAAAAATTAGTAACATATGAATCTTTCCCAGATTTTATCCGCTGCCAACTTTAATTCACAGCTAAAAATGAATAGAGACATCTTTTGTCATATGCACTTAAATAAAAGTTGAACATAATTATATATACAATATTTTAACAAAGTTGAGGTCGACGGCACCTACCAACAGGTACAATTTAATTTTTAACTTTCATCATTTGACTTCACCTCAACAGAATTTGATATGAATTTTACTAGTATTGACTTACAATGTATTCATATAGGATGCATACTTAGTAATATATCTTTTCAAAGAGTTTTTTAAATTGTGAACATTGCGTTACAATGTTAGTGAATTTATATTAAAACGTTACCTACTTGAGAATTTCTGCGAGTTCCTATATTTGGGAATTTTAACAAGAATATGGTTTGAAAGCCATTGAACCCTTAACGTTTGAACAAAAATATGTTTTAAAAAATTCAAATTTACTCCAGAGAATATAATTATAAATTTAATTTTAAGGTTCGACGACTTTTATGATTCCTTTTGAAAGATACCCTCACATCCTAAGAATCCCATCTACCTTCTCCGGGATCGAAACACCAGATCTAGAATTCCGAGCAGCGGGAAGGAAAGTACGAGACTATATGCCAAATAATGGTATTAATAAGCTGTTGGTATATATTGATCACTAGGCGATAGCGAGGAGATACTAAAAACCAACACAAATACTCTATTAAGCAACACTAACAATTTGGGGCCGGAAGAAAACATCAGTAAAATTAAACGCACTTAAAAATATATTATATAATAGAAAGGGACACTTAATGACAAATGAGGATAATTTTGAAAAAGTAGCTGCATTCAAATACCTAAGAGCAACAATTACAAATACAAATAAGATGCAGAAACAAATTTTACAAACGCATATTATTACACATCCTGCGAAGCGCTCGTAACGCTTCCAGGAGACATTCATCTTACTCAGAAGCTTCATGGAAATCAGCCGGAAAAATAATACAATAAGAGAAATTATGAATGTAGAAAAGGATATTTTACAAGAGATTGAAGAAACCCAACTAAAATGGATTGGACATATAATGAGAAGAAGAGACACAGAAACCAACAGAGAAGTAATGAAAAGGATACTTCCTGGAAAAGGGAAACGTAGTAGACCAAAACCAACTTCGATAAAGGGAATTCAAGGCAACATGAAGAAGAGAAATATGACAGAAGCAGACACACAGAACCGGACAGTGTGGAAAAAAAATCTGTATTTTAATTGAGGATACCTGTGTATAAAACAGAAACAATCCTGAAATAAAACAAAATATTTCAATAAATCCTTTTGTAAATTGATCTCAGAATTCGTGATCAGAACTTCATTATTAGCAAAGATAACCGTGTTTAGTCTTACGTTGTTTGAAATCTGAGTAAATCACACATGATTCATTATCGCACCTATTCAAATTTATCTTAATGATACACTGTTTACGCAATAAATTTAAGTACAATAAAATCAGATAAAACGTATCTAAGATGTTTTATAAAACATATATTTTATCGTGATTAACTCAAAATTCAACAAATCAATGGGAATTATTAATAGAGTTTTAAAACCTTCATTAGTGCAAAAATCAAATAATGGCTCGACCAGTCCTATGTTATGGGAGTGAAGCGTGGACTGTAAGGACGAGAGATGAAAGCAGACTAACAGCTTGTGAGATGAAATTTATGCGCCGAACAGCTGGCTCACCAAATGGGATCGAAAGAAACATGTAGAAATCCTTCAAGAACTTAATGTGTCACCAATACTGGACTACATCTCCAGATATCAGCTAAACTGAAAGGAACATGTCTCAAGAGTGGCTAGATCCAGGATCCCCAAGGCAATAACGAACTACTGTCCAAATGGGAAACGATCACTTAGTCGACCTATGAAAAGATGGCACGAAAACCACTTTCTCAGGCCGTAACAGTTCTTCTAGGACTAATACCTGGCAGGATGATGATGATGTGATTAACTCAAATAATTCTATATTCAGATAAACAATATAATTTTCATCACATTAAATACGTCAATTTAAATATTACGCGTTTCTAAGTAAATAATATGAATCAAAACTTTATTTGAAGTAATTCTGTTCGAATTTCATCTTTGGTAAATATTTCAAGTGTTTTGACTTTTTTCTTTCAAAAAATCTTTTAAATGCATAATTTCCTTTTACATTTTTCTGACATTTAATTATAGGATAAGTTAGGCAGATTATATTAAACCGTTGCCTATTTGATTTTCTCAATAATTACGTCGCCTATTTAGGCTGTGAAGTTAATCACGATGCCATGAGTTGAGCTCTTACACCTGGAAATTATATTGGGTTTTGATTATCACACTTGAGATCCTAAACATGCCATACACCTCTAAGACAATGGAACGACGATTTTTAGTTTCCTTTTCTGTAAGATTCCCATTATTATCATTATAGTATATTGTGATACAAGCGAGGTGAGCACTTGTTAGATTTTTAGATTGATCTATTTATTTAGCCTGGTGGAGTTAAGGCCATGTGGCCTTCTCTTCCACTCACCAAGACAAACATATGTTACATATAAATACAAAAAATTACAATAATAGTCATACTAAACAATTAATTATCTGTCAAATTGAATAATAATGAAAATAATGTCTAATAATACAATGAAATTAAATATAATTAAAATTAAATGAATACAGAAAGGAATAACAGCTTGAATCTACTATACATAAAAAGAAAAGAAAGAAAAAATACAAAGAAAGTAATAAACTACAATGAATTAATCTATGCTTTTTATACAAGGCATTAGGTAAATATATTAACGAATCTTAAATATATTTTATTAAATAATGAAAAAACACATTATTAATTTTTAAAAAGTTATATTAGTGAGTTGTTTCTGTTAGTAATGTTACTGATCGAGAAACATTTTGAAAAAAACGAGGCGCTTGTGCCAAGTTTTTTTCATTTTTCGAGATCTGTTACGTGCTTACCTCATGTGTATTGCATACTATTTTTTGGTCGATGTGACTAATTTTTATTAAATATAGCAATAAATGAATTAAAATATTGGTTGGATGTAAATGACTTCTATGAGAAAGAAACGATGTGGCTATGTAGATTTTCATTTGTTTTATTATAAGCAAGGATCGTTGGATGTGGAGACATTTTTATATGTAGTACCGTGATTAGAATCTGTTTGATAATTTTATTATGGAAGGAGTCATGGTAGATGATAAAGAAATTGAAGAAGCCTGGAGAGTGGGATGTTCTGTATTAATTTCGGAAAAGTCTAAAGAAAGGTACGAGTTAGTGCACAAAACATTCAAGAAATGTTTTATTTTACTTACCGAACGTGTGCTTTTTGAGTCCATATCAGCATTGCGATTTCTTTTATTTGCATAGCAACCAGGTTAGATGTGGGAACGTTGACTTACTTCCAGTAACAACAATTTTAGTAAGTATAAAAAATTAGTCACATCGACGAAAACATTTTCGGTATCAATTTTAAAAGTACTGACACTTGTGTTTTTTTATTTAAAACATTTACACTTGCTAATGTTTGGACATGAAATCATTCATATATTAACTTATAATTCTATTTTGTACCAAGGAAGACCAAAACATCGGTGGAAAGATCAAGACCATCTTCGCTAGGTTTACCGTACAGGCCACATGGCCTAAAACGAATTTGTTCATGATGATGATGATGATGAATTCTATTTTGTCTCCGATTGTTTTGTGCTCTAATTATTGTTTTAGTCATTACAAAATATTTTTATTATTAACGACTTCATGTAAATACTAAATGGATCTCAAATAGAGTTGAATAAGTTCAAAGCAAATACTTGCTTGTAGAAGTTGAATAAAAACAAAGGCCTAAAATGTGCAGTAAATTATTTTATTTATTACAATATTATTGTCTCCCCGACTTAACTTGGCAAGACATTTGTAGAAAGAGACAGCTGTACTGACCTCTCTCACTCGCATCAGTGTTGTCGGTGCTTCTTCACCAGAAGTTAATAGGGTGAAGGGGGAAGAGGAAAATTGGCAGGATTGTTTCGAAATCTGACAACAGGGTGGGTCCTTTCTTTTTCAACTGGGCGAAAGCGGTCAAGGATCTACCCTTGTATCTCCATCTCTCTGTTTTCCAAGTTAAGCCAGGTATATAATACATTTATTCCTCATATAGGTCCTGTAGTCGAAATGCTCTGTTGTTGATAATAGTTATGGAAATATTACAGTGACTTGGACCCCTTCAGGTGAGCTTATGCTGATATCCACGTCATGTGTTACTTGTTCATCTCCTGTGTTCTCAGAAACCTGCGAAATACAATGGTATTTAGAAATTATAAGGTGTTTGAATATAAATTAATTAAAGTAACTCACTGGAATATATCGAACTCCATGATGAATGGCCACGCGGAACTGTATAATTTATCTCCCTCAAATAATGGTTAATGTTATTCTTCCACCTCACTTGTGGCCTACTGTAAGCTTCCGCTGTGTTTTGTGCAATGAGTTTCAAAGTCCCTCTTTCATTCTTCATTCGTTCCACATATACTTCCCAATTCACTTTCGAGACTTGACTTATTACATCTGGATTCCCATAAAAATCATTTAGAAGAAGTTCGGGTAATGTGGACCCTTCTGTTACCCTGTTAATATATTTTTTTTAATTGGTGCTGCCCTCGAACAGAAAATATTTTAATTTCACCCCCCCATCAACTTTGACGTGTTTAAGGCCAGTCTGTCTTATTCTTTGCGCGAAGAAAGATTTATTTGTGATATTTATGAAAACGACAATGTCAAAGTTTTTCAAGCTAAGAATTAATTGTTGATTTCTGCTATTGAATATTACAAATGTTGAAAAATTCATAAATATATTATAAGATGCGGATGTTTTAATAAACTGACGGGTTTGGTATTATGTAACATTGTAGCTGTATAAAATAATTAAACATAACAAAGGAATTCGGTTAATGTAGACCCTCCACGAGGCGGTTAAAATTGACCTGGGTCCACTTTACACGAATAGACTACGTATATTTTATCAATAGGGGGCACGCCGTAGCGTAGTGGATAAGGCACTGAGCTACAAGCCGGAGGGTCGAGGGTTCAAGTCCCGTTGGGTCAGGATTTTTAAACTGGCCCAAACCTTCTGGCGGTACTATGGCTCTGGGGTCGACTCAGCCTCTAACGGAAATGAGTACCAGACGCTTGTTCTGGGGGTAAAGGCGGCCCCGTCACGCAGGGCTGACAACCCGGCTGACATAAAGTGCCGATTGTCTAGAGAAAGTGGGAGCCTTAACCTCCTACTACCCCAAGGGTCTCCGGGCTTGTTGTGGGATCACTTTACTTTACTTTTTTATATTTTATCAATAAGAGTGATGTATGTAAAAGCCATACACTTAATCAATTTTATTTAATATCCTAAACCCAAAGACCATCACTGTCCGCAGATGAATAACCTATGAATGTTATAAATCAACGATATTTTTTTCAAAACATTAAATAAGTGTCAACGCTTTTTAATTACGATGAGCCATGAATACTTTCAAATTAACTTGTGACTGTATAAATTAATAGAGTAAATAAACATAAAATAGTCTAAAGGCTAGTATGGACTCTGGGGTCCACTTTACAGGAATATGGAGGTTAAAGTGGACCTTTCTTGTAAGGTAAAAAAGTTTATAAATTATGAAGATGTTTCCATATTTGAATAAAATAACAATGCTGTTTCATAGTTACAACACTAATGATAATCACTGTAATTAAAAAAAATTCAAATCCCTTAATTAAAAGAAAAAAAAACAAAAAATTCAAAATAACGGTCCAATTACCCGAAGTACCTCTACCCCTCACTAATATGCATATTTTTCATTAGCCTATTTTTTTTGTCCGCCTCTCTTTAGTCCAAGAATTATATTCTTAAAAACTCATAATAATTCATATTTTCTTTAAGTAAGGGGCATTGTTCTACATCTACAAAACATAGGGTCCTACTGTAAGAATTGCTGTTTTATATGTTTTACTTTAATTTTTTATAGAGAAGATGGGATAATATAGAGTCCTTCTAAAGCATGCGATTCCAAAGATGAACCCTTTATTATTTTTTTCTGCACCTCATTCCTGTTTGTAATTATTTTTCACCAATTATTCAACATTACTTTTACTACTGTTATTTAATAATAGTATTTCTGTGTTTGACCAAATTTTTAATTTTTTTTTCTATATTGATTTCCATCCTACTTTCTTAAATTATATTATAGTAGCGTCGATTAGAATAAATATTCAGCCATAAGGTACATGGAAAATAGTTATTATATCCATATTTTTAATTATGAAAAATTAACGTGGATTGATGGTGTTACGAGAACATGACTGGAATGGATTGGAATGACAGAGAGATGTGGAGAATAATGACAGAAGATTAATTAGACGCAGCACGATTTTGTGAAACATAATGCAATAAATAAATTAAAGCATGAAAATAAGACATTTCTACACGTCTGTAGTCTATAACACTTGCCAACATGATTTTTGTCTCATGAGTACCAATAGTTGTACTTAATGCAGTTTTTTTTATCGTGTTTTCAAATATGTATTCGGAATTTCTCCATCAGCCACAGTTTTTTATTTGAATTTCAATTAATGGATTTAAATAATTATTTTTTAATAAGTGTTTTTTCGTCCATTTGTCTATTGTAAAATAAAACCAAATGAGTTAACTCAGGAGATTTCACCTATGGAAAAGAGATATCAAGGCAAATGGAATCCTAATATGCTGGCCGATTATTGTTGCACCATCAAGAGGGATGCTCCACAGGCGAAATATAGCAGAAAATCATCATTTCTTACTTTGTAGGTAAGTCCGAATGTTCGAATATTGTGTAGTTACGAATGTAGAAAACATTAAAGTGTTTGAAATTATAAATTCCTGTCCCTCGGAAACCTTGCGTGATAGAGAAAACCCGATATCATATTTGAATTCAGGAGAAAAAATACTATCAGATTCACATATTTTCCTTTCTGAAAAAAAAAGTATATTTTTTGATGTTCAGGTTTTTTAGCTGAATTAGAATAAAACTAAGAAACAACAATTGAGTTGCATTTATAGAAAAATCTTCCTTTCACACGTTTGGTATTAAATTTTATAGAAGTCTTTTCTACAATACATAAAAATGTTTTGCCTCAGCAGAACATTTCTTTTAAATAAAAATAAAGTAATTTATTCGAAACTTCCCTGGACAATTGCCTCCCTCCAGATCGACAATCCACGATCTTGTGACTAAATTTGAGACCACTGGTTCAGTACAAAATAAGAAACACTCGCTCCCCAGATCTAACAGTGTGTGATTTTTATTTGTGGGGTAGCGTGAAAGACAAAGTGTACAAAACAAATCCGCACACATTGGAAGAACTGAAGAACAACATAAGAAATGAAATCAGAAACTTGACAGTGCCCGAACTACAGCGTGTCAATCTAAATGTGTTTACTCGGTATAATGCCTGTTTAACTGCGGGAGGACAACATTTCCAGCATTTTCTATAAGGTAAGAAACAGTTCAAGGACGGGTGGCAGGCAGGGTGAATTGCGGGAGGAAGAGACAGCACTGCGTGCCGTGTGAAACTCCGTAAGGCCGGTCCGGTTTTATATTGAAAGCCCGTTATAAATATTACTAATTTACTGTCCTACGTTCTATAAAGGCTATCTTAACTTGAAATACCTCAGAACTTCAGATTTTTCTTTAATAAAAATAATATTTTATCACCTGTATTTTAAGTATGTTGATTAACTATGAAATATCTTACCCTAAAGATATCAGTACTCTTTCGCTACATGCAATCGTAACCTAAGTGTAACATTTTAAGGTTTTGTTTTTGCACAAACTTACCTCATGTTGTGTTACGACATAAATTTCGAATGTCATCGAGGTATTTTGAACCATGGAAAACATAACATTCCAATAGTTAAAACCCACTCCTCCATCTGTAATTTCAGCAGTTCCAGTACCTTCTGGTTCAGATACAAATGTAAGATTGATTGACTGTATTGTATATCCCACTGGATATTCTTTTACCGTTACTAAATTCGACCTTACTGTTCCGTTGATGATTGAACTGTCGTTATCTATTTGAATGAACATAAAATTACTTTCGTTTGGATCTGCTAGGTATAACGATGCTCCTTGGGTAAGCACTATTACACATAATAAATATGAAGATATGACTATATATTTGAGTGACATTCTTCAAGTCTCTGTCCCAAGCAATTATTTCTGAATGATACAAATATTAAGTTATCTGTTGGAGATAGAGACGTAAATAATCAGAACTTCTCCAACCTAATCTTATATTGCTAGTGATTATGACACCATCAGTAAAATCAGCGTCGTAAAAAGATAAAGATCTTTATCTTTCAATTTATTAATAGATTAGTTATAGGATGAAATTACAATGACTATTTAACTCATGCCACAAATGCTAGTCAATGACCAATCACGTTACAATGAATATTGTTTTACAACCAATGACAGTCGTGTTTCACCTCGCTCTTTATCGATATATCTTTATCAGCTCCTGCTTTTGAGGTAAAGAAAGCTCCTCCTTTCTAATGTTCTGAACAGGTCAAAGCATTCTTTTTCTCCAACAAATGCAATGAATATAGCAAATAAAGAAAATATTCCTTGATTTTACCGAGTTGTTTACTAAAAAAATAAATGAATAACCCGTAATGTTGATTATGATATATAGTTTCATGTGTTTCATTATTTCCCACTTGGGTGCACTCTTATAATATTGCGATCTTATTTGACAATGAATAATATGATCAAGCAGCAGTGAATGAACATAACCTCACATTTCTGATTTGTTTTCAAACATCGCCGTTTACATTAAATATATAAATATTTTAAAATAAGTATAGTTAAACAATGATTTGTGAGTAAACAGCTTAACTTTATTCGTTAAATAGTCCTAACATTTCAGGCATTACGTATGACTATTTAACTCATGCCTCAAATGGGATTCAATGACCAATCACATTTCAATGATTTTTTAATTACAACCAATCACAGTCGTGTTTCACCTCGGATTTATCAAAGACGTTTATCGTATTAAAGAAAGCACCTCCTTTTTAACATTCTGAATAGGTCATAGCATTATTTTGCAGTGACTGACACTAAGAAATACGGCTACCAGATTGTATATATGGTGCACGAATATCAGCTGATGGTGGTTGCGGGAGATAATATAAAAACATTTGTAGCAATTGATTATACCAAAAAAAATAAAAAAGAAACAACTCTGGGGCACTTTGCGTAAAACAAATTATTTCTCAGGAAATAACGTTGCAGAAAAATATAATTGGCATATTTACATCATGACAACAGAAATTAATGAATACCTATAATGTTGGTTATAAATTTCTCCATTAGGGTGCATCATACGATATTGCGATCCTTTGGCAATAAATAATATGATCTGGTTTCAGTGATGAACAAGCGTAACAATCGTTTCTCATTTGTTTTCAAACATCGCCGTTTACATTAAATAAATAAACATTTCAAAGTGACTATATTTAAATAATGATTTCTGAGTAAACAGCTTAATGTTATTCGTTAAATAGTCCTAACAAATGCCACTCTTGATTTCCAAATTCTCTAGATAAATTCACTCCTCACTTCGTGAGATCGTGAATTTATCGATAATTTGGAAATCACTCGTGGCATTACTTATGACTATTTAAATCATAGACCGATAATTTTGACTCTTCCTGTTGATAATTTTACCTCTTCCTGTTCGGAATGAGATGTATCTCCGCAAATTAACATCTTTGAAAATAATATCGATTTAATAATGTACGACCGATATGGTACAGAAACAAATGCCAAAAAAAAAAAAAACTTCAAAAATTATTTTAAAAAAATATTAGTTCTGTTGCTCTAAAACATTTATTAATGTTGTATAATGAATCTGCATTATTGTTAATAGTTATTTCTCATACAATCAAATGTTATTGATTTTTCCCAAGCCCAAAGAGATTTAACAGTAAAGATATGTTATTTATAACTATACAGTCGAATTATTTTTAGCTTCTGATGTTGTATTATTCGCTAAATAGTCACTCAAAATCCAACGCGAGGTTGAGTTTTTCATTAGATAAAATCACTCGTGACTGTCGCTCGTGATTTTTTCAGAAAAACACAACCTCGCGTTAGATTACTGTTTGATAAAAATGAAGATTAATTGAGTCTGTACCCGTATATCTCCACGTGGGCACAAGGGTGCTCTCTATCGGAAGTTATTTAACTATGTTAATTTAGCTACGCTTATTTCACCATAAATCTCAGCAAATGGCATGTGGTTAGCATATCGCCTCAAATAGACATATATAAGGAAACAAAGATAATACTCGGATGGGAAAGGCCGATTCAATTTTGTTCAGTCTCTAGTTTAGTATTGAGTTTTTTTTTAAGACGCGAAAATCTTCAGACCCACGGAATCCACGGCCTAAAGTCTCTTCCGGAGGACTTACCCCTTGGATTTTTCATTCCTAAAAAAAATTCATCAACCTGGCCGGGTTTGAACACGCAACTCTGGACCAGAATCAAGAAACTTAACCCCTATACCACCGAGGCTGATAAAATGAAGATTAATACACAAATATTAGCGAAAAGTAGGAGTGGAGAGACGTTAGACAGTATTTAAATCTACTGTACACATATATAATTAGGGATGCGAAAAGGGTAAAAAAATAACTCGCGATGAAAACAAATTACGGGCATAACGGCGATTTTAATAATAATAATAATAATAATAATAATAATAATAATAATAATAATAATAATAATAATAAATAATAATAATAATAATAATAGCTTTATTTTACCTCGCAGAGTTAAGGCCTTAAGGCCTTGTCTGCCACTCAACCAGGTTTTAAAAAATACAAAAAAATAGTCTTACATCTAAATTACAATATACATAAACGATTACATGTTATAAATACAAAACAATTAATATTTTTAATGTATTTTGATACTTTTTCTTCCTATGGTCGTCATAAGGTTTATCAATCCTCTTCTGCTGAAGTTTATGAGTAAGTTATTTTTTACTAGTAGAGGTTACCAGCCTCTAGCCACACCCCTCTTCCTGGAGGGCAGGGAACTGCAATTTCGGAGTGTTCGTCTCCTAGAGAAGTTGCCTTCACTACGGCTTTGGGGACTTCTCTTCTCCCCACGTAACCCTGTGGACGGGGCCCTACCCAGGTACTACCCACTGGGCAAGTGGAATCTGGAGCTCACAAAAATGCAGGGGCGCCTACTCCCTGGAGTGGACTACCTTTTTTCAAGGGTTCCACTCTGTTACCCTGTAGGATAACGGCGGCAGAAATGAAATTTTTGAGATCTGTTAAAGGGTGCACTAAGGAAGACAGAATCAAGAACACAGAAATAAGACAGGAACTTGAAATATTTGCAATAACTGATAAAATAGATACATATAGACAAAAATGGAAGCAACACAGACAGAATGAATGAAGATAGATATCCAAAACAAATAACAAAATACAAACCCAAAGGCACCCGAGATGTTAGCAGGCCTAGAACGAGATGGGCTGAAGTCGGAACGGGTCAACAGACCTAATCCATGAATGCAGATGATGATGAATGTATTTTGATTTACTCTAAATTTAACGAATTAAATATATAATATGTACAAGATATATAAAAAACGATGAAATGATTATTAATGACATAGTATAAAATTAAATAAATAGAGAAACATTAATTATTAGACAACAGGTAACTGTATAAGCGTCACTTAAAGGTACCTGATGTGATTACAATGTCCGTGTTAATTTTAACAGAACATTTAGTATTAAATATTTATGCATTTGTTGATATCTTAAACCATTAAATATAAAGGATTTTTTAAATCATTGAACATTGACTCATAGTCTGAGCTTGAAAGGATATTTGGCTCGACTGGAGAATGAAAGTGGTGCTTCTTGTAGGAAAATCAGAACATCCTTCTTTAATTATTTTAATATATTATTTTTGCATATATGTGGTCTCGAGGTAACGTGCTGCCTTGTCACGCAGCGGGCCCGGGTTCGATCCCCGGTCGGGGCAGTTTTTCTGGGTGAGGTTTTTATCGGGGTTTTTCCTCACCTGTAAGACAAATGTCAGGAAAACTTTAAGGCCCAAATGGTCCCCGAAATCATATGGCCATCATCACCATCATCATCCTTATCATTATCATCATCATGACCATCCTTCACCGGTGTGGAAAGCAACGGGAAGCTACCACACCTACACAATTCCCTAGTAAAGCTGCAAGCATAGCATGAAAATGCTATGATTGCAGTGAAGGACCTGCCTTCGGGCAGAATTACTATGGATGGATGGATGTCACAAACTAAGTAATTAACATTTCCATTACGAATATCTACCCATCATGTATGTATATCCATCGCTGTGGTCTCGAGGTAGCGTGCTGCCTTGTCACTCAGCGGGCCCGGGTTCGAATTCCGGTCGGGACACGCTCCTGGGTGACTTTTTTCGGGGTTTTCGGGTTTGTAAGACAAATGACAGGAAGCTTAGGGCCCAACGGTCCCCGAAAATCATCCGGTCAATATCATCATCATTATTTTACCGGTGTGGAAAGCAACGGGAAGCTACCAAACCTACAATTCCCTAGTAAAGCTGCAAAGCATAGCATGAAGGACATAGACGATCAGAAAGACATCTTAAAAGACTGTTAGATGGGGCCAAAACAGGTCTACAAAGGCCTAATTCGTGACGGATGATAATGATTATTATATCTTCCTGATCGTCGCCACAATTCATTTTCTGTCCTTGGACGAAACACTATAGATAGACGTATAGTATCTACCTAATTTCAAGTAATAACAATGACTAGCGATTCCACATAATCACTGATTAACGCGCAGCCATGGAAATACGCGTTCGAAAGTGCCAGTGAGTTGGATAACTGTAGTATACATATTTCTACTTTTGTTTACATTCGAGGTGTTTTGCAAATGACATCAATATACCAGCCATTGGATATTAATTAATTTTTTTTTCAATACCATCATGCTGTATTTTATGATAATTCTGACTTTCTCCCCTGGCATTGGCGGAATTATAATCAATTTCTTAGGTTGAGACACCTGGAAGGAGGAATTAAGTTTGCCCGATGATATGATGGGTGATAAATGATAATGAAGCGCCAGGATAGTTCTTAACCTAAATTCCAGACCATGGATAACCACAGGAATAGTTCTCTTTAAGGAAAAATTCCTATTGTCTGACCAGGAATCGAACCCGGTGCCTTATGAACTGTAGTCAGAAACGCTGACCACTGGTCTATACAAGCTAAATTTTGAGACACCTTACATCCAAGTTTAATTACTATGAAGGACTATGAACTGTCTTAAAACACTTGGATGAGTGATATTATCATAAGTAATGCCACGAGTGATTTCCAAATTATCGATAAATTCACGACTCACGAAGTGAGGAGTGAATTTATCTAGAGAATTTGGAAATCAAGAGTGGCACTTGTTAGGACTATTTAACGAATAAAATTAAGCTGTTTACTCACAAATCATTATTTAACTATAGTTATTTTAAAATATTTATATATTTAATGTAAACGGCGATGTTTGAAAACAAATGAGAAACGATAGGTACGCTTCTACTGCTTCTTTTGTTTATCACTGCAACCAGATCATACTATTTATTGCCAAAGGAACGCAATATTGTAAGGAGGAGCTTTCTTTAATATGGTAATTATAACACTGATAAATATTTGGTGAAACACGACTCTGATTGGTTGTAAAACAGAAATCATTGAAACGTGATTGGTCATTGACTCCCATTTGGGGCATGAGTTAAATAGTCATAGAGATTAGAGTTGACAGATTTAATTCAAAACGCTTCGTGTTCTTGAATATCGTGTCATGATTTACTTATTGAAATAATAAACCAGTTAATATTTAAAATATATATTTTAAGACTAAAAAGCATCACGTAAAATATGATAATAATGAAACATAATGATAATAATGTTTGGGAATAAAACGCATGCACAAGTAACCGTATTAACAAGGAATGAAACGAGTTTACAATGGTTTGGCAACTGTTGAGAATGGGAGAAAACCGATGGTCTAAATTAATTCACCAATGGCAACCTTCAGGAAAATACGGGAAAGGAACACCAAGAAAACTTGGAAAAATTATATAACGGAAGCAATCAGGAGAGAACTAAGACCTGAAGATGTAGAGATCAATAGGACTGACAAAGGAAGAAGGAAATACTCGTAGCTGTAGATTCACTGGCATAGAGAAACATTATTATTATTATTATTATTATTATTATTATTATTATTATTATTATTATTAAGTAAAGTAAAGTATTCCCACTACAGGCCTCAGGAGGCCCTTGGGGTAGTGGGAGGTTAAGGCTCCCACTTTTTCTTGACAATCGGCACTTGATGTCAGCCGGGTTGTCAGCCCTGCGTGACGGCCGCCTTTACCCCCAGAACAAGCGTCTGGTACTCATTTCCGTTAGAGGCTGAGTCGACCCCAGGACCATAGTGCCGCCAGAAGGTTTGGGTCAGTTTAAAAATCCTGACCCCATCGGGACTTGAACCCTCGACCTTCCGGCTTGTAGCGCAGTGCCTTAACCACTACGCTACGGCGTGCCCCCATTATTATTATTATTATTATTATTATTATTATTATTATTATTATTATTAAATAATGGATGTTCTACAAGTTATTGAAGAAAGAAGACTGAAATGGTTTGGCCACGTAAAGAGGATGTCAAATGACAGGATACCTAACATTATATTAAAATTTGAAGCGGAGAGCAACATAATAAGGGAGAGACCTAAAGAACAGTGAGTTAAAGGAATGCAAGGGGTAAGGTGTCGAGAGGGTTAACAGAGAGCGATGCAGAAATTGGGATGTGAGGAGGAGTAAAATTTACAAGGGTTGTAGAGAAACTAATGTATTGTAGAGAAATTCCTAATTAAGATTATTATTATTATTATTATTATTATTATTATTATTATTATTATTATTATTATTACTATTATTACTATTATTACTATTTATGGTCACACGTAGAAATACATTATATAATGGAAATGGACAGCTAATGACAAATGAAGGAAATTTTGAGGAAGTGGCTGAATTCAAATACCTAGGAACAATAATCACAAATAGGAATGAGATGCACAAAGAAATTAAACATAGGCTCAATTATGGAAATGCATGCTATTATGCATTGCAGAGACTCTTGATGTCCCAACTCCTTTCAAAAAATGTTAAACTGAAAATATATAAAACTATTATTCTACCAGTTATATTATATGGGTGTGAAACATGGACTCTTACTTTAAGGGAGCAAAGAAGATTACGAGTATTTGAGAATAAAGTACTTAGGAAAATTTATGGACCAAAGAGAGATGAACAGACAGGTGAATGGAGAAGACTACATAACAATGAAATACATGGTCTTTATAGGAAGCCAGATATAATAAGAACAGTTAAGTCTCGTAGACTACGATGGGCAGGACATCTTGCACGTATGGGGAATGAAAGACTTGCATGGAAGCTTCTTGTAGGAAAGCCAGAGGGAAAACGCTCAGTTGGTAGACCAAGAATGAGGTGGGAGAATAACAATAACTATGATTTGAGAGAAATAGATTATACAGGGAATGATTGGAAAGCATTACCTCAGGATAGGGATGCATGGACAGCTTATGTCCGTGCGGCCATGAACCTACGGGTTCGATAGTGCCACTGAGTAAGTAAGTAAGTAAGTAAGTAAGTAAGTAAGTAAGTATTATTATTACTATTTATTCATATTATTATTATTATTATTATTATTATTATTATTATTATTATTACTTTTTTATTTATTATTAGTAGAAACACATAGGTTTCTAACATCAATTTATCCCTGCTAACTCTAATACATCTTCAGTGCTTTTAGCTTGACAATTGAAGCGTTGCAAGAAATATCTCTATATAACATGTGCTATCGATAGGTATTGGTATTTTGACAGCTCAAAAGGATAAAATGCAGTGAATTTTCGGACGCTGAAAGTAGGTCACACACCATTTCTTCCGAGAATGATATATGTTAGAATGTGATTTCCATTGTTCATTCCATTTGATTTCTTCAAACGGTACACCATTTTTCATAAACACTTTGGTACATACATAAACTGAGTGTTTATGGTAGGTCTATTATACTCTACTCCTGGCGCGACAGGCCCACAAGGCCCTTAGCCTACCAGCCGGCTGCTGGCCTCACATCCACATGTGTGAATCACAGAGGTAGATGATCAGCAGCCAGTGTAGGGGTGACATGTGGTTAGCATGTCGAGTCCCCCAGCCGTTATAGCAGGTTTCCTCAACCTGGAGCCGCTACTTATTGTAGCTACCCAATTGCCTCACGATGCTGGGTGGGCACCGGTCCCATACTGGCCGAAATACCATGAGAAAATTTCTTCCCCCATGGAGACTCGAACCAGAGCAAGTCCCGTAGCTCTGCGCCAAGGCTTCCTACCTTAACCGCTCGGCTACGGCGCGGGACTAAGGTCTATTATAGATAATGGAATATTTATTTATTTCTTAAACTGATGTTTTCTTTAGATAAGATAAGGAAACGTTTTTATTGTTTTAATTCCTAAATATAGTAAATTCTAATAAATATGAAAGTTTAATGTAACTGAAATTATAAATATGTGTAGATTTATACAATGTATTACAAAAACATATATTCTGCATAACATTACAAATAGCAATAAAATAAATTACAGTTATTTGTATTATATTTCTTCATATTTACGTTAAATATGATCATAGAGAAAATAAATGTATTCTCTTACCTTGCTGTTCAAAATTATACTTATCTCTACGTTAAAGCTTCTTCTCATCTCGCTTCGAACTTCTATTCCACAATCGCAATTTGAATAAACGATTGGACCAGACCCTTGTACTTGACATCCCACATCACAACAGAACCTCCCAGTACCCTAATTCCTATACCATAACTACTGCTAAACTAGGCTCTAATGGACATTAGCTTTACTTAAAATAAAAAATGGTTTATTTTAATAATTAGTCTGTTTGTGTTCTTTCATTTGTTTAATAATATTAATTTGATTAAATTTAATTTCACTTTAATTTATATGAATATTTATCTATTCTATGTCATGGTATTATGTAACGTTTCTATAGCCTATAATTTTTCTCTGGTTGGGTAGAAGAATCCCTTATAACTCTGCCGATTAATCATCATCATCATTTGCATTCATGGATTAGGTCTGCTGACCCGTTCCGACTTCAACCCATCTCTTTCTAGGTCTGCCCACATCTCGGGTGCCTTTAGGTTTGTATTTTGTTATTTGTTTTGGATATCTATCTTCATTCATTCTGTCTATGTGTTGCTTCCATTTTTGTCTATATGTATCTATTTTATCAGTTATTGCAAATATTTCAAGTTCCTGTCTTATTTCTATGTTCTTAACTCTGTCTTCCTTAGTGCACCCTTTAACAGATCTCAAAAATTTCATTTCTGCCGCCGTTATCCTACTTAGATCTTGTTTTTTATGTATCCAGGCTTCTGAAACATAGAGCAGTACCGGTACTGCCAACATTTTATAAAATTTCAATTGGGTCTCTCTTGTTGTTTTGTTATTTAGTGATCGTTTTATCGTACTACATATTCCCTGGAATTTTGCTATTTTATTAATCTGCCGATTAAATAAATAGATAATAAATAACATTTATTATTATTATTATTATTATTATTATTATATAAATGCGAGTGTTGAAAAATAAAAAAATAATATTTTGAGATAATTTTATGTTATAATAATAAAATTTGCATTTCACTTCAATACAAAAGTTAATGATAAGTAATATCTTCAACTTCTCCATCGTATTTAACCTCTCTAAATCAAAAAAAAAACTAGGAACGATAATTACAAACAGGAATGAGATGCAGAAATAAATTAAGTATAGGCTCAAATCTGGAAATGCTTGCTATTATGCATAACAGAGACTCTTGTCAACCAAAGTTCTCTTAAAAAACATTAAAGTAAAAATATATGAAACGGTTATTTTAACCAGTTATGCTAGTCTTGTACATATTTTTAAAAAGTCTCATAATGTATGGGAAAGAAAAAGATTACAAGTGCTTGAGAATAAAGTTCTGTTTGGACCAAGGAGAGACTAACAGACATTTGAACGAAAAAACTGCATGACAATGAGCTACAATGTAGGTGTGTCCAACCCGCGGCCCTCGTTCCCATCGCATGCGGCCCGTAACGATATTTGCTCTATCACATTACATTCGGTCCGCAGTGATATTTGCTCTATCACATCACTTTGGCTTGCAGTAAGTTACAGTCTAATATAATTTATGAAATAAGTAATTCTATTTGGCATAAGACAAACTTGAAAGATAAAGATTTTTTATGTTTCCAACACATGTGTTTGCTAAAGTTCATCCTACTCATCCTCTTACTCAAACTATGGAGAAATCACATCCGTTTTAAGAAACACCCAGCCCACATTTTTATTTATGATCCTACCTACCGCCTATCGCTTTGAAGACTCCGTGCATTGTTGAATGCGCGGTTACCTTTCAAAGGCGATCGTGTGTCAGATGTTTTATTATCGTTATATTTGTACATTTCAAGTTAGTTTCCAGTTTGCAGTTGTTCGCTCACGTTGTAGTGTCAGTGTTATTGAGAGGTTTGAAGAATATAATTTATTATATGAGTTTTATAAGTGTTAATTATGGCTTCTAAGTGTAGCGGCAAGAAAGTATCGTTCAATTAGTTTTTATGCTTACATTATACATTAAAAAATATATTTTATTTATTTTTAAATATAATTTAACTTCTTCTTCTTCTTCTTCCTTCCAAGTATTAGGCCAAGGCCTGTTACGATCCTATAGAAAATTTTCCCTCCAACGTTCGAGGGAAATTCTCGTATAAGACTTGAAAGCATAATAATAGTCCCTTCGATTGGTTGCTGGCCAAATGAAGGCAATGATGGGGCTGCCATCTTATAGCCTCTGGTCAGGCTTTTCTGGAGAAGAAAAGAAAATAAAGTAAAGAAGAAATGGAAGAAAGGAAAGACTCCCTAGCCCTCGGATGCCCTAATAGCGTCGAGGGTCGAAAAAAACAAGAGTTAACCAAGA
Organism: Diploptera punctata; assembly: GCA_030220185.1. Lineage (NCBI taxonomy): Eukaryota > Metazoa > Arthropoda > Insecta > Blattodea > Blaberidae > Diploptera > Diploptera punctata. Next base: position 1,744,362 of record JASPKZ010010261.1, on the reverse strand, counting down.
GAGGTTAGATAGTAAAGTTAAAAGAGTGCAAAACACAAGTGAGTGGAAGGAAGGTTTTGCACAGCTTGGGAATCTTGTGGTCGCCATCCGCATATCGCCTAGATGAGGACCCCTGAGGGTTATAATTTAACTAATATATGATTAATATTTTAATAAAAATATCATAGGCCTATATTAGCAATCCTATATTTAAATCAATATATTTATCTTAGATTCTATTTAATAAGGTAAAAAAATTGAAGTCCCGCGCCGTAGCCGAGCGGTTAGGGTAGGAAGCCTTGGCGCAGAGCTACGGGACTTGCGCTGGTTCGAGTCTCCATGGGGGAAGAAATTTTCTCATGGTATTTCGGCCAGTATGGGACCGGTGCCCACCCAGCATCGTGAGGCAATTGGGTAGCTACAATAAGTAGCGGCTCCAGGTTGAGGAACCAGCTGTAACGGCTGGGGACTCGACATGCTAACCACATGTCACCCCTACACTGGCTGTTGATCATCTACCTCTGTGATTGACACATGTGGATGTGAAGGGCCAGCAGCCGGCTGGTAAAAGGGCAACCGCTGAAAAGTGGAAAGACCCTCAATAGGAAAAAAATTGAATCATGTGGCCCGCAAACGAATTCACCTTAACAACAGTGGCCCTTTTCCAAAAAAGGTTGGACACGCCTGAGCTACATGATCTTTATGGGAAACCACATTTCCGCCAATGCCAGGAGAGAAACATAGAAATATCGTAAAGGCATCCTGATGACATTAGACAAAAACACGTAAAAAAGTTGAATATTATGTTTCCAAAATCTCCTCTCTTCAAATGATTGTAAGTAGCAATTCAAACATTGTTTAAAGTAATTAAAAACGTCCGCTAAGAACGAAGCTATATGTCCAAATAAAATACTGGTTGAATGTTGCATCTTCGTTTAATTAGTAAGTTATAGTGGGCTAGTGGTCACCAGCTAGTATTTCGTTTCGAGATGCGCGTATTCAATCCTGGCCGGAGTCTGTGAGTTTTTTAGGACGTGAGAATTTTGATCATGGATTTCTTTGCAAGAAATGAAAGCAGTGGGTCCAGTGCAGTATATGTACGACACGTTTAAGAATTTTAAACCTGAAATAAGAGGCTTCTGAGAAAAAGTGGTCAGCTCTTATCTCCACATTAACTGCCTTACTTGAGCGTTGTTCATTAAAAATTACCACCTACCTACCGACCTGCTTGTATGTTTAGTTGAGTTATAAAGTAGTATTTTCTATTTTTGTATGGGACAAATCGCGTCGCCAAGGATAAAGAGAATATGTTAAAAACCATGTGGTAAAAAAATATAATTCAACACAATTTATATTTTCTCACAAGAGAATTTTTTAACATATTCTCTGTATGATATACGATATAATATGTATTTTAATTTCCCCATAAGAGCTCAAATAATTCTTGTGGGGAAACCCGTTGAACAAGTGAACCATTTTTTAAATACCTGGGTTATGAAACCTCCTATTTTAAAAATGAAGATCTGTATAACAAACTTAATAAATTTAATTATATATGTGGCACAATTAAGAGAATGTTTAAAAATACAAGAAAGAAACAAAACTAAAATTTTATAAAGTTGTGGCAGTCCCCTTACTATTGTATGGTAGTGTATTTTGGGTTTTAACTAAAAGAGAAGAGAAGATCATAGAAGCGGCTAAAATAAGATTTCTGAAAAGTGTAGCTGGCTGCAAACTTCTAGATAAGAGAAGAGGTGAAGATATTAGAAATGAGCTAAATATTTTTAAACTTTTAGATAAAATAAAAGACTCTAGAAGAAAAAACTGGAAAGAACATGTTCAAGAATGAACGATGAACGCATTCCAAAAATTATACTTAGTAACAAACTAAAAGAAGACAGGAATATTGGAAGACCGGAAAAAGATGGATTCAACTTTTTGAATGGGAATCTATGAGGCCGCAACAAGCCACATGGGCTTAATCCGTGATTGTTGATGATGATGATGATGATTAAATAATTGTGTGTCCTCAAATATTCCTTTCACATCATTCTCATTGGACCTTTATCCACCGACCCTGTGAAGGAATAAGGTGCCTTAAACCAGAAATCCTGTAAAAGGACTAACCTAACAAACATTAATCTGATCTCAGGTTAATATAAAATATTATTTAAGATTATTTTACAAGTCAAATAACAGGACGAAGAAGAAAATCTTGACAATGGAAAGTGACAATTTAAGAAGTCCGGAATCATAGTAAGTGGATAAAATTCCATGTCAGAAAATATGAAATAGAGTGGATTTCAGGGAAAACTACCTTCGAATGAACTGAACAACGATAAAGAATGTTGTAAGATGTGATGTGAATAAGGAACGATATATGACCGACGAAAATCTCCAATTGGTAACATCCTGGATGAGGAATAGTGGACTGAATTTGGAAGATGCCTTCAGTAGGAGAATAAGTGGAAACGAGGTGTGGGAAAGCTGCCACATCCGTTGAAACATTTATCCATCTGAGAAGCAGAATAAATGAGGATAAACTTTACATTTGTGTGGTTTGTGGGAATCCCGTAAACATAAATATTAACGTAAAAAAGTAAAAGGAAACCGGAAATATAAATGTGAGAATGTAACATCCGCGTCCCATGTACTTAGATGACCTTAGAAATAAAATAAAAAATATGTAATTACATTAAATAAGCTTGCAATATTAATTTATATGTTATGGGGACCTAATTAAACTTACTTTTTCTAAAACATAAGTTATAATAAAGTCAATATACAATACTAATAATAATCAGAGCCATTTATAACTGAACAACAAGTTGACAAGGAGACTACTTTTTCACAATACTATTCAACATTAGGTTAGAAAAAATACTACGCGGTTTAGAGATAACAACAGAGGCAGAATTTTCAACAGAAGTAGACATTGCCTGACATTTGCTGATGATATTGTGATAATCACAAGATCTTTGGGAGCGCTTGAGGAGGTTGTAGCATAGATTGAGTGCTTCACATGTGGTCGATATTCATTAGTTGAAGATTAATATTCAAAGGACCAAATATATAAGAAATAAACTCTATCTAGGACAGATTAAGAGCATTTTTGAAGCTAGCTCATACGTTCTACTACCATTTTGTAGTCCCCAAATCATAAACATCAGTGTTAGTTACTTTCCTTAACCCGGGCCCATCAGAGGCAAATATTGATTCATCTTTCTTATGTTGTTTGTATAACATATATTAACTATTACCAAGAAATCTTAAATACCCTGTACTAATTTATATAGTTCGCATCTAACTCTGGATAGTATCTACAATCATGAAAGCTAGAAGGAAAAGGGGAGCTAATTTGACTTGAGAAAGCTTTTGTATAGGAATACATATGAAGCAGCAATTTCATAACTAATTAAACAGTAATTAAACATTCTTTTACTAAAATTGAGTTTAATGTTTAAATAATTAGTCTGATCTCGAAATATAAAATTAATTAAACAGAAATGACTTTTGACCATTATATGAATTTAAAGAAAATATGAATACATAAATAATATAAATAATATAAATTAATTTCCTTGGTCATCACTAGATTCTAGTCTTATGGACTTTACAAAGAAAATAATGAGAACAATAATAATAATTACCCATACATGCACACAAGCATTCCTTAGTCCAGCCGAGGGTTAGGGTCCACACCCCGGAAGCCCTACCCTGGCTTTACAGGACCAAAACAATTCAGCTCCACTCAATGGACATTTCTATGGAACAGTAGAAAATGTTCAATACTTAAGATCTTATATTAATTAGTTCAAGAAGTGAGTTGGATGTAGATCCATCCATAGTAATTCTGCTCGAGGGCAGGTCTTTCACTGCAATCATAGCATTTTCACGTTATGCGTTACAGCTTTACTAGGGAATTATAGGTGTGGTAGCTTCCCGTTACTTTCCACACCGGTGAAGGATGGTAATGAGAAGGATGATGATGAAGGCCGATTAATTTTTGGGGACCGTTGAACCGTAAGTTTCCTGACATTTGTCGTACAGTTGAGGAAAAATCCCGAAAAACCTCACCCAGCATTCCCGACCGGGAATCGAACCCGGGCTCGTTGCATGATAAGGCAGGACGCTACCTCGAGACCACAGCGGTGGATTTAGATATAAATAGTAAACTTAAAGTAGCAAGTACCAACAGATGTGCCAGAACTCTTAATAGAAAATTCCTTACCAAAAGTACATAACTAAGAATCCTAAAGTTTGAGTATATAAAACAGTCATTAGATCAGTATCTTATATTGAAGTGAAACCTGGATGTTGACCAAAAGAATGGAATCGTACCTAATGACGTGGGAAAGAAAGATGATGAGAAATATTTATGAACCAAAACTTAACAATTCTAAATGGAGGACAAGATATAATTCTGGATTGAAACATCAATATAACTTCCCTGATATTATAGCTGAGATCAAGATACGAAGATTGGAAAGTTTGGGACATGGAAGATGATCGGTCTACAAAATTAAGTATTAGTTTAAAATAAAACCTGAAGATATACGTTAGAAGACAAAAGTTAAGGTGGTTAGACAACATGGAGTCAGATTTGCCAGGATATGAATTATAAAGGCTCAGGATAGAAAGGAGCGGTCGGCTGTTACTGTACTAGGGCTGCTAATGTTTGACTCAAAGGGCCGTGAAGACAAAGAAGAAGAAAGGAGACCGAATTCAATTATATTCGTATGTTATCAAAGTTCACTCAAACTCGGGTTAACGATCTCTTATCTAATAAGGAACACCTAACAATTGTATTTATCTATTCATAAATAAAATGATGTTGGAGGCAGGAGAAATGTATTTCACATTCTCTGTGCTATTTAAATACACAGAATAAAAAATTTGGTAACACATTCTTCCCTCATATAGTTTCGAAAAAGTGAAATAATGTAAGTAATTTATTTTATTGTTAATATTATTCGTTATTAAACATCTTAATGATGGACAAATTATATTTGAAAAGAAAAATATACGCCTAGACTGGGGTTTGAACCCAGGTCTAGGCGTATATTTTTCTTTTCAAATATAATTTGTTCATCATTAAGATGTTTAAAAACGAATAATATTAACATTGAAAGAAGCACTACTGGCTTTATAAGTAATGTTTAAATTCCCAATAAAAAGTCTTCTTAATAAAGAAGCCGCCATTTTCAAAAATCGTAGCAACGGCTCGTAGCATTTCGGGTTAGGGAGTTAACTATGTAGAAGAGAAAAATACGCGTTTAGATTGGAGACCTAGGTGGCTCAGATGGAAGAGCATTGACATAGAAAGTCAAAGGTCCCGGGTTCAAACCCCAGTCTAGGCGTATATTTTTGTTTTCAGATATAACTTATTTTATTCTTCTTCTTAAATTCCATGAATATCTGCTATGTTTGTTTCTGATATTGTAGAAAACCAAGATTATATAAAATGCATACCAAATATCCACGTAAAAGGAGCTATTAATTAAATATTATTATTGGATGAATACGATAACTGGGGTTTGAAAATAAATTTAGAAAAAAAACATTTTATATGGGATGTGGAGCCGAAACCGAAGATTTGATATTAGAAGATGAAAAAGGGTATATTAGAGGATGTGAAGAATTTGAGTATCTGGGAGTAAAATTAGATAAAGAGGATAAACAATAAAGTGATATTAAGAACAGAATAAATAAAGGTAGAGCAATAACAGCAATGATGAATGGAGTCTTATGGAACAGACATATAATCAGGAAAAATAAGTTACAAATATATAATTCAATAATGAGAAGTACTGTCACATATGGAGCTGAAGTTTGGAAATTCAACAAAAACTTAGAACAAAAACTTATGTCGATGGAAATGGATTTCTTGAGGAGAGCAGTAAGATGTTCAAAGTTAGACAAAATAAGAAATACTGTCATAAGAGAAAAAATGAATATTGGTTATTCAATAGTAGATTATATACGGTATAAGCAATTAAATTGGTATGGGCACGTGCGACGAATGCAAGAAGAAAGATTACCCAGGAAAACATTGGAATGGTGTCCACCTGTAAGAAGGAGGGAGGAAGACCTCGAAACTCGTGGATGCAGGAAATAAGAACTGGAATGAGAGAAGAAGACTGGAGGACATGGATTGAATGGAGAGAGACGAGTGGAAAAGAAAAATAAAACTTTAGGCACAGAAAGATGTGTAAACGTTAAAATTCTGTATATAAATAAATAAATAAATAATTTTTGTAAGAATTTTGTACGATATTGAAAATGATTATATGTCCCTATAGTTGTTACAATCGGATTTATCTCATTTTTTATAAAACAGCTTGACATATCTTAAATTATGAATTCAGATATATTCTAGATGCAATCAAAGAAGCAGTTGGTGCATGTGCAAAAAAAAATAATAAAGAAGAAAAGAAGAATACACCTGGTTTACGGAGTAGAAGTGAAACAAATAATAAAAGATAAGATAAAGCTTACCCGAAATAAAAAAGCACACAAATAGCAGAAGATAAAGATTAATATAAAATAATTAGGAATGTATAAATTAAAAAATAAAATAATCATGCAGCAAGAATTCACTAAGTAATGGGAAATGATTTTATGGAGATCAATGGAAAGTATGGAAATTATTAAAAATCAGGAAGACTCAAATAATAATGTAGAAACATGGAAGCAGTGTTTTCCAAATTTACATAAGCCTGAACATGTAGTGTGGCAGACTATTGAAGACGTTACTATAAGACTAGAATAATAAGACAAGTTGAAAAAAAAGGAAGTGGGAGAAGAAGCAACAAAATAAATAAAAATAAGGGAATCATCAGGAATTGATTAAATAAATAATGATTTTCTTTATTTTTAGGCAAAATACTTGTAGAAAAAATTACTAAGATGTTTCATTTAACTATAAAATAATTAATAATTCCGCAGAAGTGGAAAATGAGTATTAAAATACCGGTATTTGAAAAGGAAAGTAAACAAGTCCCAGAAAGTATAGAGAGATCAATTTATTTTCATCAGTAAGATAATAATAAAATAATTCAATAATATATTGATATAAAGAAAGACCAAGGTTTAAAAAAAAGTACGATAGATGCTGTTTTATATTAAGTTATATTATTGAAAAAGCGATTAAATACAGAAATATTGTTTACGCCATTTATGCTTTATTGATTTTTCAAAATGATTCGATCGAGTCCAACTAAAAAGTATAATTAACCCACTAAATTAGCTAAATTAAGTAAATACTGGAAGTGAGCACCCCACGTGGGGACATAAGGGTATAGACAGACAGACATTTTATTCAAGTATGTGCCGAATTTGCTATCCTACTGTTAATAAAAAAACTTATTTGTTTTTACACTTATCTAAACCCACACACTCTCTCTCTCTCTCATAGGCATATTCAATAATTGTGAAGTGTTTACTATATTGTACAAATTTTTGTCTCTATCTTCAAAATTAACAATCGTAAATAAAGGTACTACATGATTTCCTATAGAGAATCACATGTTGTTGTGCTTCACCACGAGTTGTACCTCTTCCTATACATTCACCTATAGAATTAATTAACTATTGTCGTAAGGATTGGGCGATATCGAGGAGATACAAAGGCCAACACGCACACACTATTGAGCAACACTAAGAAATTAGGACTGGAAGTAAATATCAATAAAACTAAATATATGTTCACACACAGGAATGCATTGTATAACGGAAATGGACAACTAATGACAAATGAGGGAAATTTTGAGGAAGTGGCTGAATTCAAATACCTAGGAACAGTAATCACAAATATGAAAGAGATGCACAAAGAAATTAAACATAGGCTCAATTCTGGAAATTCGTGCTATTATGCATTGCAGAGACTCTTGACGTCCGAACTCCTTTCTTCTTTTTCTTCTTCTTCTTCACTTCACGGGCTAGGCAAATTGCCTGTTCCGCCTCACAGTTGTTCTGTCCATCTTTTCACTGGCCTTCCTATATTCCTTGAACCTCTTGGCTTGTAGTTGAATGCTGCTCTTGGTAATCTTGATACATTCATTCTTTCCACGTGTGTAAACCATTTCTCTCTATATTATCTGATTTTCTCATTCAATGGATATACATTTAACTCTGTTCTTATATATTCATTCCTTATCCGATCCAATCTTGTGCAGCCTTTTGTTCTTCTAAGGAAGTTCATTTCTGCGCTGTGTATTCTACTTTGCAGTTTTTTGGTCATTGCCCAAGTTTCGCTCCCATAAAGTAATGCAGGAACTGCCAATGTTTTATAAAACTTCAATCTAGTATCTCTTCTTGTTTTATTCTTTAATGTTTTATGTATAGTTCCGCATGTCATTTGAAATTTCGACAGTTTCATATGTATGTCTCTTTCAGTTTTTGTGTTTATAGTAAAATTACAACCCAAATAATTAAAATTTGTTACTTGTTCCAGAGGTTTGTTGTCTATTACAATTTTTGATCTTATATGATCGTTTCCCCAAAATGCCATTATTTTTGTTTTTTCTTTCGATATTTTGAAATTATATTCTTGGCATAACTGATTTAATTGATGTAAAGAGTACTGCCGGCTGATTTCCATGAAGCTTCTCAGTAAGATAAATGTCTCCTGGAAGCGTTACGAGCGCTTCGCAGGACAAGGATGGTGTATAATGTTATGGCGGTTCCCACAATATTGTATGAATGTGAAACTTGGGCTCCAGTAAAAAAAACAGAAGGATAGAATACAGACGGCGGAGATGAGGTTCCTAAGACAAGTAAAAGGATGTACAAGACTTGATAGAATAAGAAATGAGGATATAAGAGAAGAATTGAAACTACAGCCTTTATTGGATAAAGTCACGAATTACAGACAGAAATGGATTGATCACATGGATGGAATGAGTAAGGAGAGATATCCATTGTTAGCAAGAAATTATCAAGCAAGAGGAAGACGTGATGTTGGAAGACCTAGAAGACGTTGGGCTGATGCATTATGAAGTCGGAACGGGCAATTGCCTAATCCCTGGAGTGATGATGATGATAAAGAGTACTGCAAATTATGTTCATTTTCTTGAATAATAACCACATCGTCAGCATACATTAAAACGTTTAATATTTTAAAACGGTCCATTCTTATACCTATATTAGCAATACTTTTCCAATTTTGGATGTCATTAATACACTGCTCAAAAAAATTAGGGGATATTGTAGAATAACCTATTAAGACTATGTTTTTAGCAACAGTATTATATGCAATCACTTTCTATTACTCCAAAAGAATGTCAACAAGAGTTTTAAATCGTTACGTAACCTCTGTACCACACCAGATGTCAAAGATCCTGATTAGGAATATGGCAAACAAACAAAGCAATATTAACATGGGTGAAAATGTTTCTTTAGTATGGTGTATGGTCTCCTCGAACGGCCAGCACTGCCTCACACCTGTGTGGCATTGATGCAATGAGGTTAGCAACGAGTTCTTGGGGGATACGTGGCCACTCTTCCATAAGAGCAATGTGCAGCTCTGGAACAGTTGTGGGAGGTGCTGGTCTGCCTGCAATGCGCCCCACACATGCTCTATCGGATTTAAGTCCGGGGAGGAAGCTGGCCATTGCATACGCTCGATACCCTCCACTTCCAGCATGTCGTCCACCAAGCCAGCTCTGTGGGGTCGTGCATTATCGTCCATAAAAAGAAAAGAATCACCTATGGCATCAGCATAAGGCACGACAAAAGGTCGGATAATCTCATCTCTATACTTTACCGCAGTCAAAGTACCACCTTGGATAACGTAGAGGTCCGTACGTCCACCACTACTGACTCCTGCCTACACCATCAATCCACCGCCACCATATGGGGATCTTTCACGTACAAACGCTGGATTGTTTCGTGTCCCTTTTTCTCTCCAGATGAATACACGCCGACTATCACATTCCACGTTGAATCGCGACTCATCAGAAAAAAGAACTGATCTCCATTCGGCATGCCTCCACCCACGATGTTCCTCCGCCCAGTTTCTGCGATCTCTACGGTGTTGTGGAGTTAACCTGGTACACACCATGGGCCTACGGGCATAGAGATCACTTCCATGCAGTCGATTAGGGACAGTTTGAGTTGACACCCTGCGTCCCGTTGCTGTTTGAAGTGTATTTCGCAGTTGAGTTGCATTCTGCTGTCTATTCCGATGGGCTGTTAACAAGAGGTAACGGTCATCCCTTGCTGTTGTTGCCCTTGGTCGACCTTGTCCGGCTCTTCTGTGATCAGTATGTTCTTTGAAAATGATTCCAAAGACTGGAAATCACGCTTTGAGACACCCCAATGGCTTGTGCCACCTCTTGTTGTGTCTGTCCAGCTTCCAGCTTCCATCCTTCCTATGGCCCTCCAAGCCATTGGTTCAGGTAAATCACGTTGTCGAGGCATCACTGTCCCTAAGGCAAGTCATTCACTAACTGAAAACTGGACTGGATTTAAAAAAGCAACAAAACATTCACCCCCACACCACCCTTTCACATCAACAGTACAGACACTGCCCTCTGGTGTGGTACCGAGGTTACGTAACAACTTCAAACTCTTATTTAAATTATCTTGGAGTAATAGAAAGTGATTGCATCTAATACTATTCCAAAAAACATAGTCTCAATAGGTTATTGTACAATATCCCCTAATTTTTTTGAGCAGTGTATATAGATTAAAAAGGGTAGGTGATAAACTACACCCATGTCTTACACCTCTATTTATTAAAATAGCTTCGGTCTTTGATGTGCCTATATTTATTATAATTTGAGACTTTACATACAAACTTTTTATCACATAAATTAATTTTGCGGGGTAGCCATGTATTTCCATTATTTTCCATAACTTACCTCTATCAACAAGATCAAATGCCTTCTCAAAATCAATAAAAGCAACATGCGTCTGTAGGTTATGTTCTCTTCTTTTTTTCTAATATTTGCTGTAATATGAATAAATTATCTGTTGTTGATCGCCCCGTTCTAAAGCCATTTTGCTCTTCTTCAAGTATAGCTTCTGCGATTATTTTAAGTATTTTATTTATAACCCTTGCATTAATGTTTACATGGAATAAGGTGCCATTAACAATTTTTTTCCATCTAAAACTCAACTTGAAAAGAAATGGTGGTTACAGCTGTTTTGTTTGGACAGTTATGCAATTATAAAACAGGTTTTTGCCCATCATCTTATGACAAAATCATTTTATATTATTTTATTCTTCCACTCTTCTCTTTGAATCTAACTAGCACTTATTATTTATCCTTCATATTATCAGTACATTCTCCACCCATGTTTTTCTTGTTCTTCCCTTTTGATTCTTCCTTTAAGTTGGCCTAGATGCTTAGGAGTTTTCATGCGACATTCTTCTCATCTGTCCAAATCGCTGTAATTGTTTATGAAGGACAAAATCTAATATAGAATTCTGAACATGCATTATTAATGTCGTTTTTATTATTGTTATTTATATTAATATAATGCAATATACTCAACACGTGTCCAACTAACGCTCGGGCCGTGGGATGAGGCCCTATATTTATAGAGGTGTATGAACGACAAGGGTACCAATCAACAACGCCTGACGTACTCATCATTTATTATGTTATTATTATTTATTTATTTAGTCGGTTTCATAATATTTCATAACATGTTCCTACGTCTACTGACTTCTCCTCCATATCTCTCTCTCATTATAGCCTTCACCAACCAATCCTTTTTACCCTCTTCCTGCTTAAAACACCATCAATTCACGTTATTTTTGACCGTGCTATCGTTCTTCCATTATACAGCATCCATCTAGCGTTTTCTTGGTAATCTGTCTCAATGAGTGAGTTATTATGACGTACTCCTGTAATCCAGCTACCTGGAGGCCAGATGTCAAGAATGATTTGAGGTTCGGAGTTCTGGTCAGTGAACCATGTTGATTGGGTGCCCGCACTAAGCTTTTGACATCAATATGGGCGCCCCGGAGGAGCCCGGGGTGACCAGACTGGCTAAGGAGAGCCGAACTGGGACAGGGGGGACACAGAAGCCAAAAGTTTCCATGTTGAGTAGTAGTAGTAGTATCGCGCCTAGGTATGACAGCGAGGATAACAGCCCGATATCTTTTTAATGGAAAGCGTCCAATAGGTAGGCCAAGAAAGAAGTGGAAAAATAATATTAACCATTATTTGAGGGAAGTAGATTATAGGGGAGAAGATTGGTAAACAGCGCAGGATAGGGATGTATGGTGAGCTTATGTAAGCGCGGTCATGAACACGAGTTCAATAGTGCCAGTGAGTTAGTTAGTTGTTTATTATTATTATTATTATTATTTTTATAAACATTATTATTATTATTAATATTATTATAGTTATTATTATTATTGTATTATAGGTCGCAGTGGACTAGTGGTTATGCTCATTGCCTCTGGTCCCGAGGGTCGCGGGTTCAAACCCGGCCGGGGTCGATGGATTTTTTAGCACGAAAAAATCCAAGGAGCAAGTCCTCCGGGAGGGACTTTAAGCCGTGGGTCCCGAGTCTGAAGATTTTCAGGCTCGTAAAAGTTCCTTAAGCCTGAATGAAAAGGCCTCTAAGCAAAATTTACCGAAATTTCCCGTCCTAGTACTACCTTGGTTTCCTAGATGTCAGTACGAGGCGGAACGCTGACCACGGACCACTCAAAATGACATCTATACGTAAACAAGTGTATGTAAATTAGCATGGTTCAAATTCTTCCCTGTAGGGGAAGAGCACCTAAATCTCTGTAAAGGGAAAACATGGGCTTACAATACAATTATTATTATTATCATTATATTATTTCATAAAGAGATTTCATAAAAACAGCTGGAAGAAAAAGTGGTCTGATTAACGAGACATTTGCTATCAGATGATGATGATGATAACTTATATACCGGTATAAATTTGGTTTCACCTTCATTTCCCATTCATGCCACATGTCCTATCCATCAATATCTAATGGATTATCTGTTATTACATCTGTTTTTTTATAATGAACATGTACATGTAGCCCACCATTATGTAGTCATTTACTCTCTGATCGTTTGTTTGGTACAAATTGTTCCTAAAAACTAACTTTATATATATCCATCCATAGTATTTCTGCCCTATGGCAGGCCTTTCACTGCAATCATAGCATTTTCATGCTATACTTTGTAGCTTTACTAGGGAATTATATGTGTGGTAGCTTCCCGTTGCTTTCCACACCGGTGAAGGATGGTGATGATAATGATAAGGATGATGAAGATGATGGCCTGATGATTTTCGGGGACTGTTGGGCTCTAAGCTTCCTGACATTTGTCTCACAGGTGAGGAAAAATCCCGAAAAAAACCTCACCCAGGAAGCTTGTCCCGACTGGGAATCGAACCCGGGCCCGCTACCTCGAGACCACAGCGGTGGACTTATATATATGTGTGTGTGTGTGTGTGTGTGTGTGATATTTAATTAGTTTAAATTTTTATTTTCTTCGTAAATTCAGCATTGTGGGGTTTTACACATTCGATTAAAAGAACTCGTGTTTTATAAAACATATTTAATTGGGTTAAACTAAAAGCGCAAATAAAATGTTAAACGGAAAATTAGATCAGTATTACATTACGTCATTATCTAACAGCACAAAAAACTTCATTATCAAGTTCTTTCTAATGTGTGTCACTTCATTAATATACTAGCATGATTTGAATTCAAGAGACTTATAATTGGTTTGATCTAAATTTGTAAGCAACAAACAACAGCTGTGATAACTGAACAGCCGAGAATAGAAAAATCCCAATTGAATCAATTTTTTTATCTTCTTCTTCTACTACTACAAGGTTTAGGCTATGCAACCTGTTCCGGCGAAGTTAAAAGTTGAGTACATCTTCTACGTGGTCGGCCAACATCTCTTGTTCCTCTGGGATTATACAGGAAGGTTCTTTTTGGTATTCTTTCGTTGTTCATTCTCATTAAGTGTTCTGTCCATTTATTGTTATTTTCGCTGATTTTATCTTCAATCTTATATATATTTAATTCTTCTCGTATAGTTTCATTCCTTATTCTATCCGCTCTTGTGCATCCTTTCACATTACGTAAAAATAACATTTCCGCAGGCTGTATCCTGCTTTTATCCCTTGATTTCATTATCCAATTTTCACTTCCATACAACAACAAAAAAGGAATAGCCATTGTTTTATATAATTTAACCTTCGTATCTTTCCTTGTTTTCCGACCTAAGGTTCCTTTAATGGTTCCACAAATAGCCTGAAATTTATTTACTTTATTCTCTATGTCTTTATTTTCTCTATAAGTTATATCACATCCTAATTATTGGAATTGTGATATTTGTTCTATTATTTTGTTATCCAGTACAATTTTTGATCTAATTCCATATTTACCAATAAATGTCATTACTTTTGACCTATTTATTGATATTTTACAATTATATCTATTGGCTATTAATTTAAATTTATATGCTAACATTTGGAGCTCATTTTCAGATTCTGGTAAAAGTACAACATCGTCACCGAATAAATTTATTTTATATTTATTATCAATTAATATTCCTTCATTAGTTAAAACCTTCTTCCATTCTTTTAGGATATCGTCCATATAAATATTATATAATATAGGTGAGAGTGAACACCCTTGTCGTACTTCTATTGTTTTATTGTAATTCTGATGCATTTATCCTGTGTATAGAAAATAGCTCCCCATAAATCCTTATCGCGAACTAATGAATTCCGATCATTTCCTGTATAATTTACCGCACTCAAATCATTCTTTGCCTATCTAGTGTAGAGTACGCTTAGCTCAGTGCTTAGTGATTTGATTCGTATGCAAGAAGTTACAGGTTCGAATCCCGATGAGGTTAAATTTTTAAGGTCCGTCGCCGTGCCGTAGTCGGTAGAGTCCCTACCTTCCACTCCGACAACCTGGGTTCGATTTCCGGCGGGGTAGGGGGGTTTAAATCTCCACCTTGGGTCTGGGTATGTGTCCTGTCTTGTGTTTGTATGTGTGAATCAGATAAAAAGGTTAATAAAGATAAAACAAAAACGAAGAAGTGTAAACGAAAGAAAACGAGAAAGAAAGAAATAAAAAAGTGGATGTTTTCCCTTAGGATTTCTTACAAAAAGTTTTCATGTCCCCTTTTTTATTTTTCCATCCGTGCCACATGTCCTGCCCATCGCAGTCTACGGGAGAATAAATTAAATATTAACTAACAAATTCATTGTCAGTATAGAAATGCAGAGGTTCAAATGCTCGCAGTCATACAGCCCTATCCGGTTATGTTTTCCGATCATTTCTTGTATAAGTCACATTCTTTAAATCATTGTTAATGTTAATAATAATAATAATAATAATAATAATAATAATAATAATAATACTTTATTTATTCTGACAGAGTTAAGGCCATAAGGCCCTCTCTTCCACTCAACCAGCACAAATACAAATACATATTCGACAAGTATAGATATACACTGTACTAATTATAAACAGTTAAAGATACAATAAATGTAGCAATGTAAATGTCATGTACAAACAACATTTCATGTTATTACTAGGGAAAGGATTTTAAGGTGCAAATTTTGGTCGTACAAGGTGGGGAAAAAAGGTTCTGAAAATTCATACAAAAATTTGCAAAAAAAGGTGCTGCTGAAACAATTGAATTAAGGTTTAAACCATTACATAATTCAGTTTATATAATATACGTATCATTTTGCACTAAATTTTTCTTCTTTATCTTATAGAGTCCATAAGAGGTAATTCATAGTTATTTAGTTTATTGCAATATTTACTTCGCAGATAGAACATCGAAGAATGATGCAATCAATTTCGATAAATTGCGTTTTGAATTGTTCCTCTTCTTCTTCCTCCTCTACGCATGAAAGCTGGCAGCTTGTTGCGTGTTCATTCACTACAGGTCTGGGGTATGGTGACGTCCTTCCATCGTAGTTGTGGTCGTACTAAAGGCCTTTTCTGCTGAGGTGTCCAGTCACGTATTTTCTTCACTAATCATTCTATCTATGTGATCGTTCCAGTTTAGTCTTCTATCATTTATCCAGAGGTTTATAGGTTCAATTTCACATTCTTCTCTAATAACAGATCTGCGAATTTTCTCTCTCAGCGATTTTCCTACGATTTTCCCTAAAACTTTCATTTCGGTTGTTTCATTGATTTGTTTTGGTTTTTGAGTTTCTGTTCGGCATTCACAACCATATGTTAGAACTGGTCTTATGGCAGATTTGTAAATTCTTAAATTTTTATTTTCCAAACAGTATTGTTTAAACATGCCGATATTTTGTTTGCATTATTTGCCTGATGGAGGATTTCATCTGTTATTCTTTTGAATTGTGAAAGTATATAACATGTAACATTCACCATGTTATTGTTATGAAAATCCAGTTGTAATACTAATAAAAATACGTTATGGTTCAGCCAACAACAAGTCAGTAGACAGAAAACTGTTAAATTATTGCCAGTACTAACTGAACTTATTTTAAACTGTTATAGCAACACAGCTAAAAAATTTAAATTTGACTTCACAGCTGCAGATTGGCCATTGTTTCTGAGGTATAAATTACATAAATTATATTTTTATATTTATTTAATATTGTTGACTTCTGATTGAGATTTTAAAAGTTGTTCGAGAAGAATAATATACATTTTTCTGTCCTATCTTCTAAAAACGCGGAAGAAAAGTTGCTGAAGCATAAAAAAAAGAGGGAAAAGGGGGCGAAATATAGTAATCTCATGAAAATGTGCAAAAACGTGCAACAAATTGTGTTCATATCACTTCATATCATCCCCCAAACACATACATGTTTACTATTGGTAAGAAAACAGCTATATTTTTGGAAAGACGCTGCACCCCAAAATCCTTTCCCTAGTTATTACTGCTCCATCTCATTCATGCCCGATCTACTGCGCGCTTTCTCTCTAATTTTCCTACAATAAATTTCACTGCCCCTTTTGAATTCCCCATTTGTGCCATACATGCTTCCCATAATAATAATAATAATAATAATAATAATAATAATAATAATAATAATAAATAATAATAATAATAATAATAATAATAATAATAATAATAATAATAATAATAATAATAATACCTTTATTTTACCAGCAGAGTTAAGGCCTTAAGGCCTTGTCTACCACTCAACCAGGTTTAAAAAAAATACAAAAGAAAAGTCTTAAATCTAAATTACAATATATATATATATATATATATATAAACGATTACAAGTTATGAATACAATACAATTAATATTTATAATGTATTTTGATTTACTCTAAATTTAACGAATTAAATATATAATATGTACAAAACATATAAAAAACGAGGAAAAGATTAATGACATAGTATAAAATTAAATAAATAGAGAAAAATTAATTATTAGACAACAGGTAACTGTATAAGCGTGACTTAAAGGTGCCAAGTGTGCGGCAACCCCTGATATCTTGAGGAAGGAGATTCCAGGAGCGGGCGGAGGCTACTGTGAAGGAAGTAGAATAGGAGGAAGTGCTATGAAGAGGAATTGTTAGCAGACTGCTATCTTGTGACCTAGTGTCAATATTGTGGTAGGAGGATAACTTCTCAAATCTGGACGCCAGGTAAGTAGGAAGCAGTCCATTAGACTTAACTGGTCTTATTACATCTAGTTTCCCATGAAATAAAGTAGCTCACTGTTAAGCCTACGTGTTAAGAATAACTCGAACTTACTAACTCATTTGCACTATCTAACCTATAGGTTCATTGTTGCGCGGATATGAGCTCTCCACACAACCCTGTCCTGAGCTAATGATTACCAATCAACCCCTGCTACTACCCTCAAATCATGGTTAATGTTAATCTCCCATCTCATTCTTGGTCTACCAACTGGGCGTTTTCGCTCTGTTTTTCCTAGAACAAACTTCCATTATCCGTCTTTAATTCCCCAATCATGTTACGTGACCTGTCCAACGCAGTCTAAGAGACTTAACTGTATTTATTATATCTGGTTTCCTATAAAGATCATATGTTTTACTGTTATACAGTCTTATAAAACATAATTAGATTTCCAGAAAAAAATGACCTTTTATCTTAAAAAATATGGTATCCAGTTACCCAATTCTAATTTTTTCTCATATTCAAATGAATGATTGCCACTTGATAGTATATTAAATGTACGAGGGTGAATCAAATATAAACCGGAATTATTGTTTACAATTTTATTGAATTAACAAAAAAAATACAAAACCACCACCTCATTTTTCTACATAGTCTCCTGCATTTCCAACACACTTTTGCCATCCAGTTGGCAACTTTTTGATGCCGTCCTTGAAGAATGCGTTGAATGCAAAATCAATAGAAGTGTATTTATTGCAAAAGCACAATGTCTTGTTTCATATGAAATTGTAGCTGATTAGGTTGCTGCTACCACTAATTACTACTACACTGCTATACAAACGTAAAAATCAGTTTCAAAAACACACGATATTCGCTTTCCGCATCGCATTTAGTATTATTTGTTTTCTCCCCGAGATTAAACTGCAGAAATAAACAGACGTTGAATAAAGAGGTCAAGTACTTGCACTATTAAAATTTTTAGTATTCCTCCGCATTAAAAATTGAAATCCTTGATTTAGTGTTTCATAATTTGTCATAATATAATAATAATTGCTATAGACGTTATACTGACATTGCAAAAACATGATAATTTCAATTAATATATAGGCCTTACCCCTGAAAATAAAAATTCTGTAGATTTGGTATATTACAAAGTACAAAAAAAAGTAAAAATTTTACTTTATGTGTGTCGAATTAATAATAATAATTACATGGCGCGACAGGCCTAGAAGGCCTTTATCCTACCAGCCGGCTGCTGGTTTCACATCCACATGTGTCAATCACAGAGGCAGATGATCATCTAGCCAGTGTAGGGGTGGCATGTGGTCAGCATGTCGAGTACCCCAGCCGTTATAGCAGGTTTTCTCAACCTGGAACCGCTACTTATTGTAGCTACCCAAATGCCTCACGATGCTGGGTGGGCACTGGTCCCATATTGGCCGAAATACCTTGAGACAATTTCTTCCCCCATGGAGACTCGAACCAGCGCAAGTCCCGTAGCTCTGCGCCAAGGCTTCCTGCTCTAACAACTCGGCTACGTCAAATTTATCAGCGAACACTTAATACGATAAAATATACAATGCACATTCAATTAAAAATATGGAATGAAAACATTGGTACAATTTAATATAATAATTTATAAGAATTATAAAGAAGCCCTTGAGTTGCTATTTTAATTTGATATAAATATAAATAATTCAATATCAAATGACTCACATTCGTTGAAGAGAATTTCCCTTGTGAAATAAACTGAAGTTCCATACCTGAAACAAAACATATTTAAATTAGATCCATTGGTAATGGAACGCGTTCTTAAAAATTAATATTATACTGATTCATCCTTAATACTAAAACACCAGTGAATTATTCAAATGATTCTGGATTTACAATACGTAACTACTAGTTGTCACATATAGTTGCTCATGCTTATAAAAATCGTAATCTCAAATCGAGTCACTTCTATACATATACATACAAATTAATGACACAAGCACACATTTCACATGGGCCTGTAACTCGATAAAGAGGTCATTCAAATCGGAAAAAATCCAAAGCAACATATTGTCCTCCGAAGATGACGTAATCATATACCAAATCAGGAATAAATACGACCTGGTAAACCCATGTTATATTCAAAACGTGTCCACAAAAGGACAAGAAGGTATGGAGAACAGACATATGTATGGATTTCATAACGTGTCCACAAAAGGACAAGAAGGTATGGAGAACAGACATATGTATGGATTTCATAACGTGTCCACAAAAGGACAAGAAGGTATGGAGAACAGACATATGTATGGATTTCATAACGTGTCCACAAAAGGACAAGAAGGTATGGAGAACAGACGTATGTATGGATTTCATAACGTGTCCACAAAAGGACAAGAAGGTATGGAGAACAGACGTATGTATGGATTTCATAACGTGTCCACAAAAGGACAAGAAGGTATGGAGAACAGACATATGTATGGATTTCATAACGTGTCCACAAAAGGACAAGAAGGTATGGAGAACAGACATATGTATGGATTTCATAACGTGTCCACAAAAGGACAAGAAGGTATGGAGAACAGACATATGTATGGATTTCATAACGTGTCCACAAAAGGACAAGAAGGTATGGAGAACAGACATATGTATGGATTTCATAACGTGTCCACAAAAGGACAAGAAGGTATGGAGAACAGACATATGTATGGATTTCATAACGTGTCCACAAAAGGACAAGAAGGTATGGAGAACAGACATATGTATGGATTTCATAACGTGTCCACAAAAGGACAAGAAGGTATGGAGAACAGACATATGTATGGATTTCATAACGTGTCCACAAAAGGACAAGAAGGTATGGAGAACAGACATATGTATGGATTTCATAACGTGTCCACAAAAGGACAAGAAGGTATGGAGAACAGACATATGTATGGATTTCATAACGTGTCCACAAAAGGACAAGAAGGTATGGAGAACAGACATATGTATGGATTTCATAACGTGTCCACAAAAGGACAAGAAGGTATGGAGAACAGACATATGTATGGATTTCATAACGTGTCCACAAAAGGACAAGAAGGTATGGAGAACAGACATATGTATGGATTTCATAAAGTGTCCACAAAAGGACAAGAAGGTATGGAGAACAGACATATGTATGGATTTCATAACGTGTCCACAAAAGGACAAGAAGGTATGGAGAACAGACATATGTATGGATTTCATAACGTGTCCACAAAAGGACAAGAAGGTATGGAGAACAGACATATGTATGGATTTCATAACGGAGGAAATAAGAGGAAAACCAATTATTTATTACTACATAAAAAATTGTATAAACGAAGCTATGGAAAGCAGAAGATGATGGTTCAATAGGACATAAACATTATCAATAATTCAAACATTTTTCAATGTGTGGCCACGGGTGAGGTTTTGAGGTAGCGTCAATGCCTTGTCCGCTGCAGGCCCGGTTTCGATCCCCGGTCGAAGCAGGTTTTGTGGGTGATTTTTTGTTTGTTTGTTTTTTTTCGTGGTTTTCTTCATCTATTAGACAAATGCCAGGAAATTTCAAGGCACAAACTGTTCCCGGACATAATCTGGCCATCAAAATCATCATTATTATATTCGCCATGTTTATTATGAATGTGTTTGTGAATGGTGTTTTTCGTGTCTAAATGTTGTGCTTCTCAGAGGAGGTCCTCCATGTCCTTGTGTGGTAAAAAAAAACATGTATGTGATCCACAGGTAGACTGCGATGGGCAAGACATGTGGCACGAATGGGAAATGAAAGACGTGCATGGAAGCTTCTCATAGGAAAACAAAAGGGAAAACGCCCAGTTGGTAGACCAAGAACGATGTCGGAGAATAACATTAATTATGATTTGAGGGAAGTGGATTATACAGGAAATGATTGGAAAACATTAGCTCTGGATATGGATGTATGGAGAAGTTATGTCCGCGCGGGCATGAACCTACGGGTCCGATAGTGCCAGTAAGTTAGTAAGTCTGATCCATAGTTAAAAATCCCTCTCCCGACAGTTCGTGTCACTGTAAGGCTCGGATGGCGTGTGACGTAAGTAGCCTACTTATAAGGCAAGAGTTAAACTGAGAAAATGGAATGAAACTTAATAATACTAGCCCTCCATGGTATCTTTACCTTGTCTTGGTGGAGTGGCTTGCGTGTTAAATGATCCTGAGAGCTATGCCGGAGGTAGCATTGCTGCCGATAGGGTTACCCATGTCGGACTGGTCGAAGGTGATAAACCAGACGAAAAAATACCTCGGTCGAAAGA